>PVIC010000654.1:0-92694 GCA_004025085.1 Thryonomys swinderianus | reverse complement strand
CTGGGGAGAAAGGAACCCTTCTCCACTGTTGGTGGGATTGCAGACTTGTGCAACCATTGTGGAGATCCGTGTGGAGATTTCTCAGAAAACTAGGACTACGGGTCCCATTTGACCCTGCTATACCCCTGCTAGGAATATACCCAAAAGAATTTAAAAACTCACATTGGAAAGACAGATGTACGCCCTTGTTCATAGCAGCTCAGTTCGTGATAGCTCAATCTTGGAAACAACCCAAATGTCCATCAACTGGAGAGTGGATAAAGATGCGGGGTTTTTTTACAAAATGGAGTATTACTCTGCCATAAAGAATGACAAGATCGATCCATTTAGGTGCAAATGGAGACATCTGGAGGATATACTAATAAGTGAAATCAATAGATCACAGATAGACAATATCCAGATCTTCTCTTTGGCATGAATACCTGTAGATGCAAATGAGTTCTAGAAAGTAGGACAGCTTTTATAGAGTGGAATATTTCTATAGGAAACTTGGTGTGGGAATGTGATGAGGGGAGAGAATAAATATGATACAGAAAGAAAATAAAAGAGCATGTATAAAGGGGGGAGTGGGTAGGGATATGGGTAAAAATGAGAATTAACTTGTGGCATATACTGGTACAAATTTCCCAATGTTATATGTGATTTTGAGATGTATATAAATTGTACCAATGAAGAATTCAATTTAAAAAAAAAAAAAAAGAAACTGCCTGTTGTCAAAGTCTCTAGAGAAGTACAGGCTCAGAGTGGGAGAGAAATGCCAAAGCACAGTCCTTACAGACTGGAAAGAGATGCTATGAATTCACCTGCTAATGCAGGAACAGCAAACCGCCACTAGGGTCCAGGGAGAGCTTTCCATCCACCCAGTCAATTACAAAAGGAGCTGCACAGCAGGCAGGCGAAGCAAGCAAGCAAAGATGAATACAAAGCATTTGCAGGGGTGAGAGAAGAGCCAGGGGCTCCACAACCCTGGCACCACAGCAGATAGTGATGTCCAAGAGGACACCTCAATCACCTCATGTGAGCCTAGGATCACTCCCAAGCACTGCATCTTCTGTCATGTCTTATGGGCTCTACGTGTTCCTCATCCTCACTGAACCTTGGACTCCCAAGGCAGCAACACTGGCTTTAACTCTATTAAAAATAGATTAAGCTGGGCATAGTGGTGCATACCTGCAATCCCAGCACTCAAGAGACTGAGGCAGGATCTCTCCAAATTCAAGGCCAGCCTGGGATATATAATAACAACTCATCTCAAAAAAAAAAACAGAAAATAACAACATAAAACAGATTAAATCACCTAGTGTTAAAACTTTACTGGTCCTCAGCAGTTCTGAACCCATCAGCAATCTACAGATTAAAGTGCTCTCTAACACATAAGAGAATCCAGCATGTTAGCTATGGAGCCTTATTTATTTATGGAGTATCTGGGCCGAAACCCAGGGTCTCTCGAATGCTGGGAAAATGGTATACACGAGCTGTTAGCCAGCCAGTTTTGTGAGTTTTGTTTGAAACATGTAAATGAAATTAGACATGTGACTTTAATTTTGGAGGTATAAGGTGTTAGTAAACAGATTACTCAAGAGGACTTGATTTATTAACTTTATAACATTTTCAATTGCTTTGAGCTGAGCAAAACTTTATCCTCAGATTTGAATATGCCTCAGGTGGGAGTCTAATATCCTGGAGGGTTATTAAAATTTGTAAATATGGCTTAAAATGTTTAAAGGAACTTAATGAAATCTGCAAATGGAGCTGTCCTAGAGGAATATAATATATGTGTAACATAAAAGCATGAGTGTTCTTTCACACAAAAATGTATTTTCAATATTACAAACGTGTATGATGGCCAGGTGTGGCAGCTCATGCCTATAATCCCAGCACTCAGGAGGCAGAGGCAGGAGATTACAGAGTTCAAGGCTTGCCTGGGCTGCCTAGCAAGCTCAGGGCCAGACTGAACTACAAAGCAAGGCCCTGTCTCAAAAAACAAACAAACAAAACAAATGTGTATGATGCATTAAGAACCCAGGCTTTAAGATGTTTACCCTGTAACAGGGTGAAAGTTAATTAGGAGTAGCTTAGTGTACACATTTTTACGGAGGATTTAAATATCTAATAAATATTGTAAAGTGGGAAAGAAATGTTTAAGTGGAGAGGGGAACAAGGGAGTGGGGAGGTAAAAAGGGACAAAAAGTGAACATAGAAGGAAAAATGAAAACAAAACTTTTGTATACAGGGAAGGAAAGGGGACTCAAAGAGAGGACAAGGGGCCAGGCATGGTAGCTCACGCCTGTAATCCCAGCACTCAGGAGGCAGACAGGAGGATTGCTGAGTTCGAGGCTTGCCTGGGCTACATAGTGAGCTCAGGGCCAGCCTGAACTACAAAGCAAGACCCTGTCTCAAAAAAAAAAAAAAAAAAAAGAGGACAAGGGAACAGAAAAAGAACCAAGATATATCACATATAGGTACAAATTCCCTATAATGAGTGTTATCATTATGTCTATCTAAAATGTACCAATAAATGTTTTGCTTCCAAAAAGATGACTTTTACATATTTTTTAAATGAGCACTGAGAAGCCTTTGGAAATTGAAGCAATGAGAGCTTGCAACCAGGATTTAGAAAATTTTCTGATTGGAAAAATCTCTCCCTCTTCTGAACTCCCATTTCACTTCACTCTTAAGATTTGTGTAGAGATAGATAAGACCAGTGTGCCTGCCTCTTTCAAAAGACTTTGGTCTTCTGAAAACCGGGATCTGCCTTGACCCAGCGTTTTCTTCAGAGATTCAGCCACAACAGACCAACATGGAACAAAAACTTTCTATCAACTGGTGGGAAATAAAGCATGCTTTCCAAAACAAATGCCAATTTCTCACCCAGGTCCAATCTCCCATTAGCCCTCCATCCAGTCCAGTGTTTCCTTCCCAAGGACACAGGCGTTTCACAAACTCCTATAAACATTAGCCCTTACAATAAGGACACTCACCTCCGATCTGATACCAATCCAATGAGTTGATTTAGGCCTCATCTCCTTAACTGAGGGGTCATATCCTATTAAGAATTCTACTTTTCAGCCAGAGATTTAGCTCAGTGCCTGCCTAGCAAGCATAAGGTCCCTGGTTTGATCCCTAGTAGCCACATAACAATACCGGGTATGGTGACCCACGCCCACCAGCAATCAGTACTATATATCACAATACCAGGCATGGTGGCTCACACCTGTAATTCCAGCACTCAGGAGGCAGAGGCAGGAAGACTGCTGAGTTCGAGGTTTGCCTGAGCTGCATAGTGAGTTCAGGGTCAGCCTGAACTACAAAGTGAGACCCTGTCTCAAAAAAAAAATTTTTATTATTTATTTTTGCATTACCAGGAGTTAAACTCAGGACCTTGCTTTTGTGAGGCAGGTGCCAGGACCACTAGCTAAATCCTAGGCCCAGGATTTACTTTTTTCCTTCTTTTTTTCAGTGCTGAGGATTGAATCCAGAGCCTTGTACAAACTGAGCATATGCTTTACCACTGTGGTATACCCTCAGCCTCTGCAGATATTCTGAATAGGAAGGCTTAAATAACTCTGAGATACCTCCAGCTGTTCTCTATGGTAAAACTCAAAGGAGTGAGAGACATCCAGATGTCACAGTGCTGTCTGATGCTGTGGAGAACAAACAGAGGTTGGGTCTAAGTCCTTTAGACACTCATGACCGTATTTTCAACTCAGTCCTGTGAGGAAACTACCTCTTCCTTTTCAAAATGAAAACACCTCAAGTGAAAGAAAACTTAAGACCAGGATCAAAAAGCACATTAGGGGGAAACAGGTGCCGCACACCAACCTAGATCCCACAAACTTTCAGCCAACAGCAAGCAACAAGCAAACAAAGAGCTGTTGTGGGAGCAGTGCTTTAATATGGTCTGTGCCAAGCAATATCAAAGTTACCCATAATCTCCAAGTTTGTCCTATTTTTGATAGGCAGTATTTTAAAGTATGCAATGATGATAGAGGCCAGCCATATCTCTGAAGAGACATAAAAACGAGAAGCCACATAAAATTATCCTCCTTAACAACAGCCGTTTCAAAAGATTTTCTTTAATATCATAAAATATTTTCATGGACAAGTGAGCTAGCAAACACACATGCACCAATGTGCTGTCTGACAAGAGCAACCTCTACCCCCACCCCAACCAAGTGGACATGAGATCAGAGAAATACAGCAGATGGAACAGATAGAAGGAAAAAAAATCAGTAAAAAGACTGGAATATAACATTGTGCTTGGTTATTTTCCTATGTCACAATAAAACATTTCGGTGCAAATAGTTAATTTTTCCTCTTTTCCATTTAAGACTGGTGGAGAAAAAAAATACTTTTTCTATAATAAAATATGTAGTTTTTGGTTGTTGGGGTGTTTTTTTGTTTTGCTTTTTTTTTTTTTTTTTTTTTTTTTTTTTTTTTTTTTTTTTTTTTTTTTTTTTTTTTTTTTTTTTTTTTTTTTTTTTTTTTTTTTTTTTTTTTTTTGGTTTTTTTTGTTTTTTACACTTTTTAACCTAATTTTTTTTCTTTTTTGCAGAAAATAATCCTGTAAACTCACTTCATGGGTAGGAGGGCTCCAGGCCATGGGTCCCAGTGCACCCAGCAGCCAAGGCTGAGCTTGGAAACCAAACCCAGCAGGATAACTGACAGCGGCAGGGCGGGGCCAAGGGCACGGGTGGGTTAGAGGTCACTCTCGCCATACAGCGCCGTAGAGAAGGACATGTAGTCCAGAGCACCGGGCACCGAGTCAGGGCCGGTGTACGGGGCCATTCGTGCGATGCAGTACTCTGCCTGGTCAGGCGGCAGCTCCCGGCGCAGTTCATCCACCGTGATGTAGTTCTGTGGAGACAGTATGGTCAGGGCTGCAAAACCTCGCAGCCATAAAGCAGAGCAATGCTGCCGCTAAACCCTGCCGCTATCAACTCACCTGACATTAAAGTACCCAAGCTTTTACATCTATGTACATCCATCCCTATGTCCATATGAAATACATATTTTAAAACCGATTATTTTGACTTCATTACCTACTGTAGCTTCTTTCCAAACCAACTGCACCTACAATCTCATGAGTTGCTTTAGTCCCCTACATGTGCTCCCAGGCAACATCAGCAAGCACTTTGGTGGGACACACAAAATCCACACCCCTCAAATGGCCTCTCTTATGCCCACTTTTGTCTAATTTTAAGAAGCTGCTGAAGATAAACATTCAGTTTGGGCATAAGTGCCACAGACAGCAGCCATAAACTGTCCAGATATCTTCAACAGTCTGCAAGTTTGGATTTGCCCCACTCCAGCCAGCTCCTGGTCTGGGTGTCTGCTTCTTCCTTCAGCTTGTCTAAAGTAAGCCTGTTTGGAAGCTGCTATTTTTGGGAGTTTGAGGGTCCAGGCAAGGCTGACCCACATTGTAACCCCCAGACCCAGGTCCTACCTGAGTGCCTTGGGAACCACAGATGAATAGGGCTGTCCCACGGGCCTATTCTCCTTTCCTAAATGACTCACTCTAACTAAATGTCTTCTGAATAACCTTCCAGCTCCAAGCTATTCTAACTCCGAGGGTATCCTTGAACTTAAATCATCTTGAGAGACCTCTGTAGGTTTGGCCTTCATTATCTTATAGACAAACATTTCAGAAATTATACTCCCTGCTATTCTTTGCTTTTCATAATGGAATATTTTTCATTTCTAACAGGATAGCCTAAGGATTACTCGGATTTTACCCAGGTAACCCCAATCTCTTTGGGTCCTTCTTCAGTCTCCTTCAAAATATCACAGGAATTCTGGCTCCAGCAGAATCCTTCAGGTCCTAAGATGGCTATGGATCTGAACAACATCCAGGCCCCATAAGCACTGCAGATAAACAGTACACTGGGCTTCTGGCCTCTCGAGAGACAGCCCCTCTGCCTCTCCCCCCCTATTCTCCCAGGTGGGAGCTGCCAGGTACCTGAAAGACTTGCAAGTCAGAAGCAGACCACTGCACAGGGTAGAAAATGACAGATATACTGTCCTGCTCCCCACCTATGCTCCACAGCACAGGACGTGAAGGTGCCAGTCCACTCTCAGGTGAATTTTTTATTGTCCCTCCATACCCCGACCTACTCCACTGCTCTTCACCCTCATTGATTCTCCTCAGGTATAAGGTTCTTCAGTGACACACAGCGTCCCCTGCAAGAAACCCCTTAGGTGGATATGATGTCCTAACACCTCTACCTGGTGTTGTTGAGATGAATAAAGATGCACAGCAACAAGTGGCCCCACAGAACCCTATAAGAAGGCACAGTTGAGTGCTTACATCTCAGACCTAAGCAGAGCCAATCCAGTGTCTGTCACCCCCGCCCAGGGCCCATGCCACAGGAGACCCACCTTATCCCCAGCCAGGATCTTGAAGGAAGCCATGACCTGGTCTGCCGTATCTGTGTCAGCCGTCTCTCGGGACATGAAGTCAATGAAGGCCTGGAATGTCACTACTCCCAGGCGGTTGGGGTCCACAATGCTCATGATGCGGGCAAATTCTGCCTCTCCCTGGAGGAACAGCCAACCCAGGCCTGTCAGCCCACAGTCTGCTGAGAATCTCTGATGGACCTCAAGTCCCTGCCCTGTGGTTGGAAGAAGAGGGCACAGCAGCCCTACCTTCAGTTGCTCTCCAGGTCTCATAACCTAGCACTTAACAGTGGAGACCAAGCTCAGTGCTCTCACCCCCTACAGGTGCCTAGGCTCCCCATGGAAAAAATAATGCTGTTGATATTATAACAAGAACATCAATAATGGCTGTCACTACACACGTACTCTATGCCAGGTACTGTTCTAAATACTTTATATATTTTAATTAATTTGGTCTTCACCATAACGATATAAAATTTTATTATCTCCATCATACAGATGGAAAATCTGAGGTGTGGACAGGGTAAGTGACTTCCTCAAGATCACACAGCCAGTGAACAGGGAGCTAGGACTTGAACTTTGGCAGTTTGGCCCCCAATCTGTTTTCTCTCTGTCTCTTTTCTAAGTGCCAGACAGATGCATGACACTTGTTATATTCCTCCATTTAATCCTTACAGCTGTCTGTAGGGTACCCTACACTTCATGTGAGGCTACAGATTGGCGATGGCAGAGCTGGGATTGGTGGGTCTATGGGGACCACATTTTGTGTCATAGGTAGGAGTCACCTGACCACCTAAGTAACTTGTGCTACTCAGAAACCTGGGTGAGGGAGGGCACACTGAGGTAATAGCAGAGTATGGGACAATAGCAGGTGGAGGGGGGCCTGGCTGGAGCCATCACCAGAGCAGAAGCAGAAATGTAAGGCTCCATGCCTCATGAGAGACAAAGCAGACAACCCAAACATGGACTGTTCTAATGGCCAACCTGGGGGTCGGATGCTGTGCACTGTGGGAGTGGGAGCCCTCTGTCCACAGTGAGTACTAGGAGAGCCATGGAGCAGGGACTGGGGCTTCCTGGCTACATTAAGGCCTCTCGGAACTCATTCATCTGCTCCTGGCTAATGCCCTTGGCATCTCCTAAGCCTAGTTTTCAGGGACTAGTCTTCCCAAGGACTGGGGATGGGCGGCTTCTCCAGGGAAGGCAACTCTCACTAGAGCTTAAATGTTTGTTGTGAGGACTTGGCCTCTCCAGCCATTGAGCCAGCTGCCTCTTGGCCAAAGCCTGGCAGACAGAGGATGAGGTTTACATTACCATGTTGTAACCCATGGAGATAAGGCAGGCCCGGAAATCATCTGTGTCCATCATGCCTGTCTTCTTCTGTGGGGCAGTGGTACCAAGACAGGAGAAGGGAGGGACAAGTGGGAGGAGGAAGGCCCGGCCCGGGGCCAGGAAGATAGGGCACAGGCAGCCCAAGGGGAGAGTAAGGTTCATGGTTTGAGCATTGGGAAGGAAGGAGGATCATGGGAGGAATGTCCAGGGAAAATGTCCACAGAAAGTCAGACAGAGCAGGGAGATGCAAATATCCGTCCACAGGATGAGGAACGATGAGAAGAGAGGAAGGCGGGCACCCGGCAAGTTCCCGTGAGAGACACCGAGGTCAGAGGTCGGAGAGGTGGAGGAGGAGCCCAACACAAGGCAGGCAGGGACAGCAGGAGGATGAGTCCCAAGGCCCACAGGAAGAGGGATGGAGAGATCCAGACAGAGAGACAAGAGAAAAAGAAGAAACGTGTTATTTCTCGCCCCAGAGATCACCCCTGAGCGTGCTCCATGCAGGAGGCAAGTACCTGGGGGTCGTTGCCAATATCATAACCCAAGCTGATGAGGCAGGCTTTGAACTCCTCGGGACCCAGCGTGCCGGAGTGATCCTGGGGCCGTGGTGTGCCAGGCAGCGAGCCATGCGGTGCCAGGGAGGTGAAGGTCGTGAGAGGCAGGGGTGGGCCATGCCCAGGGTAGAGGGTGGTGTGTGTGGGGAGACACAGGGACAAAGGCATGCGGATGAAGAGGGTGAAGGGTGGAGGGGCAGGGAGAGGGGAAATAAAAGTGAACACAGTTAGACACATGGACAAGGTTCCAGAGGAGCCCTGTCCTTGCACACACAACCCTGTTCCGGGAAGCAGGGCCAGAGGGGAACACAATGAGCCATGAGGGTGAGAAACTCCCCCAGAAGTGCCCAGGCTACCCTGCTGTCCCCAAGGGTTCTGCCCGCCCAGGTTCCTGGAGGGCAGTGAAGCAGGTGTGTGGTGGGCAGCCCTTGACCCCATGCTCCTGAACCCTATGGCTTCCCCAACCCCAGGGCACTGGGAGGGGGAGCCCACTGAAAACCCAGCCTGTCCCAAGCTGAGCTGAGAACCCAGGACCAGAGGCCACCCTGGCAGGGCAGGAAGTTGTTCCTCTGCCGAAGACAGTCCCCATGGCTTGGGCACTGGGCCACCAGTGAGACGGTAACCTCGCTCCCAAAGGCTGACGCCTCATGGTAGGAGAGCAAGGGCCAAGGGTAAAGGCACACCCTCATCCCCCACATAAGCACTCTGTCCCAGAAAGCTAGGAAAGTGAGAGGACAGTAGGAAGGGTTCCCAAGACAAGCTCCATGGGACTCACTGAGCCAGGGAAGGTTAACACTGGCTCCTCTCTGCCTAAGATAGTGGCCTATGGCCTAGGCAGTGCCCTCCAGGGCCCTGGGGCAGGGGCTGGGAACAACCTCTAAGAAAGTGAGGAGTGCACTCTCACCCGGTCAAAGTGGTTGAAAGAGGCCCGGAACTCATTCATCTGCTCCTGGCTAATGCCCTTGGCATCCCGGGTCAGGATCTGGTTCTCCACCTCATTGATGGTCCTGGCAATGGTGGTGAGCAGCTGCTCCCAGCCCACACGGATGTGCTGGGGGGTAGGTAGTGGCCTGTTAGCAAAGGGGTCCCAGGCCTGGGCTCCAGGCTGCCCCTGCTGATTCCTGCTTCAGACTGTTGAAAACAGCTGAAACAATCACACTTGGCTTTCTAGCTAGAGTCACAGTATCACCAGAGCAAAAAGAACCAGGCCAAGGACAACCTACCAAGACACAGGGCCCTGGAGGATGAAGGGGACAAGATGCTGGCCTCTTCCTAGGATACCAGCGAGACCAGGACTTGCCAATGGCGTCAGTTAGAGAAGGGGCAGATTTGGGAAAAATAATTACACAATCAGGACTATGCCTGGGGCAAAGCATTCCTGCCTCCAGACAGACTTGGAGACTTGAGTCTTGTCTTCACCTCAGGCAGCAACAGGGACTCAGGTGATCCCACCTGCTGTGATGCTCCAGAGCAGAACTACACCAGGACCTTCATCTACGTGATTCATCATTGTTCTAGAATATAACAGCATGCTGCCTTCTGAGTGACCAATTGACCTGTTACATTTGTTACTCTGAAACTACTGCCCTGAGTGACCGAAAGTGTTTAGGAACATGTTACTCAGAAGACATCCCATCTAAGTGACATGTAGCTGTAGTCCTTCAGGACACAGCAGCTACAAGCCAATGCCTGAAGCCCACCAAAATCAGAATCATTGCTTTAAAACTGCTTAATAAAGTTGAAATTCCTGAGCCAGAGATTTAGCTCAGTGGTTCCAGTGCCTGCCTGGCAAGCACAATGTCCCTGGTTCAGTCTCTGATACCCACATACAACAATACTACATATGGACACACACCCACCAGCAATCCAATCATACACCACAGTGTTGGGCATGGTGGCTCACACCTGTAATCTCAATACTTGGGAGGCAGAGGCAGGAGGATTGCTGAGTTTGAGGCTTGCCTGGGCTGCAGAGTGAGCTCAGGGCCAGCCTGAACTACAAAGCAAGACCCTGTCTCAAAAAAAAAAAAAAACAGAGTTGAAATTCCTGAGCTCCAGGACTAGTGAACTGAATTCTGTAGATCCGGCCCACAAATGTGCATTCCAAGCCAGTTCCATGGGGCACTCAGAAGGCCCTACAGATCAAAGACTTCATCTCCATGAGGGAAGAGAAGTATTTGTCTTTCTACTCTGACCAGACTCCTTGGGAGATGGACATCTCCCCAATTCTGACCCCACTCTAGGCAGAGGACAGAAAGGGACACAGGCTCCAACCTTGAGAACAAAGGCCAGGCCCACCCACCTCCATGGTGTAGTTGGTGTGCTTGTTGTCAAAGATGAGTGCCTCCTGGATGAGCTGGTAGTCACCCTCCAGCTGGTCAATCTTTGGCTTGTAGTTGACAATGCTCTTCTCGTACTGCCGCAGGTGGTTGAGCTGGTCCTCCAAGGTCCCATGCATCTCGATGGAGATCCTCCCAATCTCCTGCTCATCCAGAGGGAGGGGCCTTTCAGATCACCTCACTCTGCACCCACGGGGTACAGCCTTGGCCCCAACATCACTAGTCAGGCCCCAGGATGATTCTCAGGGAGGCCAACACTGGTACCAGCAAGACACAACTGGCCAGCATGCTCCCTGGTATAGAACTAGCACCCTCAAAGAGTATAATGACCACTATAGTGTGGAGCCACCCCTATCTCTCAAGTATCTGTCAGCCTCAGAAAGGGAGTACAAGGCCAACTGCTGACCTAAACATTCACTTCTTTCCTTACCACTCAAGTCCCTACTCCTTGTTCCCAGTCACTACGCATCTTAGGGACCTCGCTGTACCCACTGAGGGAAGACCCCACAGTGTCAGCACCCTTGGCTGCCTCCTCAGCAGCCGCATTCTTGGGCTTGCTCTTTTGCCTGCTACAGGCCAGGCCTAATGCCCAGACTTCTGCCTGTCACTCACCCACACAAGCAGACTGTGAAACCACTTTCTGTCTATTCAATCTGGTGTTGCAACACTTCCTGAGTATTTACTCAGCACATCGAAGGAGAAAGGTACACACACCAGCACACAAAACCATACTCTCCCTCACAAGCTGTGTCCTCTCCCTGATCTGCACCATTCCACTGTCTAGTCCACACTGTCAGCCTGAAGTTTTAGGCTTGACTAAGGAGAACCCGAGCTCACTCTCTGGAAAGAGCAACCTCCTTGGCCAAACCCACTGTCACAGGACCAGTAACGGGAAAAGGAAGGTTGGTCACTGAGCTACCCTAAGGGGATGAAGCTAACTGAAACATTCAAGAGTTGCTTCTCCTTGGGGACTTTCCCATACTTAGCATGTTGATCTTGGTTCCCAAATCAGACCTTAGGATTCAGCTTTCAGCCTTCCCTCACACACCAACAATTAAGTATGAACCACAGATCTCCCTGGCTTCTGCCCAGGACACTGGCAAACTAGTTGGCAGAGATGTTGCTGAGAAGAAGTGGAAAGAGCCCAGTCTGCTTCCCACCACAGAACCCACCTCCATCTTGGTCTGGATCCATGGCCCAATGACGTTGGCCTGAGCTGCAAACTGCTTGCGGAGCCTCTCATTGTGCTGCTGGCGGGTATGCTCCTCTGTCAGAGCCTGGTCCCTCCGAGGCACCAGCTGTCGCACCTGGGGTGGGAACAACCATGGAACTCTGGGGATAAGCCAGCCATCTGCCCCTATGGCAGATGAGGAAATAGGTGACCCATTGAGGGGAGAAGACAAATGAGAACAGGAGTGAAAATGTCAACCTATTCCAGAAATTCATTCACCATGTGGATCAATAATGAGTGTTTACTATGAGATGATAAAGCAAACAAAATCAATGATAAATCAATTATAAAAAGAGAAACATCCCTGCCCTCCTGAAATGTGCAATGGCTCAGCCCTCCTACTCACGTGGTCCCATTTGCCGTTGATTTCCTGAGGCGTGATGGTTGTATAGGGGTTGGTGCCTGCCATGTTCACATGGTAGGTCTGGACAATCTTGGACACCTCATTGTGGATGCCCAAGATGGCCAGGCGCTCCTTGTCTGCATCAGGGAGGGTGGCCTTGAACTGCTCATGGGCTGTGGTCAGTCCCTAGACAGACAAGAGGATGAGGAATCAATCAGGACAGACTCAGTCCTTACCTTGGGCAGAATGAGCAAAGGGAGGGGGAGGGTAGGAGGCCAGGACCCACACCAGCAGAGACCTAATCAGACCTCAGCCGCTCCCCCATATGGCAGGGTGGCACCAGGAAGGCAAGGCCAGAGCCACCAACCAATGCTGCATTCTTGGGAGTAGTAAGGTAAGACCACAATCACCCTGGCCATTCACCACCTCACAGTCGGATGGGGGCAAGGGTAGCCCCAACCTTTGTTCCCTGGTAACCCCCCCCAACAGTGACTTCCTCAGTTCTCTGTAAAAGCTTCAGAATCTAACATGCTGAGGTTACATAAACGTTGGGAAAGATGTTAATATGAAATGGGCTTCAAGATAAATGGTAAATTAAAAATCATGGTTATAAATAAAATAAAGTCAAGGACATAATATATAATAAAAGCTATTTGTTGTGTATTTTTAGCAAAAGGTACAGAAACCATGTAAATATACTTGCTCGTGTATGCAGAGATGGGGGTATGGGAGTAGGGAGACCTTATTCAAATACCCCTTGTTTTTAAGATGGTATACTACATGCATAAATCAAATGATCAAATAAAATGCAAATTTCTTTTTTTTTTTGGTGGGGGGGAGTACCAGGGATCGATAAACTGCAAAACTTTTCTGATCTATGAAATCTCTGGCATGCACTTCCTCAGTCTAACCTAAAGAGAAGTGTGACTTTTGAGCCAGGAGCCCAGGCAGGGGTGGAGTGGGGGTGGTGCACCTGGATCTCCTCGATGGTGTGCACGATGAAGGTGTCCTGCAGGTCCTCCATGGCCCCCTCCATCCAGTTGTTGAAGGGTGCAGCCCGCTTGGCATACTCCAAATACAGTTGGTCAATGGTCTCTAGCAGCTTCTCTGTCCGCTAACAGTGCCAATAGGGTCAGAAGGGCTTTAGCACTATGGCCTCCAGAGCACCTCACCCCATCAGGGTCCCCTGTGAGCCCACGGTGACTACACCAGGAAGGAGCATAGGCTGACTGGGCACTAGTCCTATGCTGAGTGGGTGTCTCCACTCCCTGGAAGCACATGGCCTAGCCCCCAGAGTCTTCTCTGCAGAATAATCAAGCTGTCACGCAGCTGAGGTTGGGGTGTTAAGTGCCCTAAACTAGAGAAGATGAGAAAGGGTTTAGGCAAGAAAGGAAGAATCTCCACAAGGCAAGTGAATCCCTACCAAAGTGAGTCTCCTAGTTAGCCCAGGGCTTTTTTTTAACCTTCAGTATTAAGAATTAAACCCAAGGCCTTTGTACTGAGCTACACCTCCAATATTTTTGGAGGGGGGATGGGATCTCACTAAGTTGCCCAGCATGTGCTACTACACCTGGCTCGATGGAGTTGTAAAGCAAGGAGAACCAAGAAGCAGGAATGGCTACCCAGAGAGCCACTGGCTTTGTCCTCCCTCGAGGGCCCTCACCTCTAGAGCTTCCCTCCGCTTCTGAGTTAGGGCTCCCAGATTGTCCCACTGGTCACAGATCTTTTGGCAACGAGCATTGACACTAGGTGAGTCATAATAGTCCAGCTCACTGTGGAAGCAAGAGATGAGGAAGTCAGGTGACAGAAGCTAATAGGGGCCTGCGGTCCCTCTCCCTAAAGCAGTCCTACCAGAGTCCCTCTCACTATAAGTCCTTGGGTTTCAGGAGACCAAAGGAGGCTAGTCCTCCTGTTCATTGCCCACTGCAACAAAGGTATGGACAATACCAGCCTTGAGCCAAATGCCTGATGGCACCAGGAGACAGCCCAAAGCCTAGAACCAAGACTTTGTCACCCTCTGGTCCTACACTAGTGACTGGTGGTGACTGAAGGCCCAAAATAGGAAATGCCTAATTCTGTCCCCTCCAGGAGGAATGGGCAGTTCTTGTCCTCTGTAACAACTCCCTTCCCACCTGGCACCACCTGATGCCCCCTCCCTTCCCCCAGCCTATGACAACACCACACCTGCAAAAGTCCAGCCTCAGCCCTTCACTGGGGGAACAAAGGGTGGAGTGCATGGGGTGGCCTACTTGAGCTCCTGTGCGATAGCCGCAATCTGCTCCACACGGTCCTGGTGGGCAGCCAGGTCACTCTCAAAGGCCTCGTGTTTCTTGAGCAGGGCCTTGATTTCTGACAGGGTGGCCGTCTCATAGTCCTTCTGCCGCAGCATGGCCTCTTTGCCTAAGATCAGAGAGAAGGCCCACAGCTGAGTAAGAGTCCATCTTTCGTCCACAGCCATCCAACTCTTGGAGCTTTAGGAGCTCCGAGTCTGGGGGTGTTCCTTCCCAGAAGGCATCCACTGCACAGCAACCCAGTGAGAGAAAGCAGACATGTACCATCACATCCCATTATGGGGAGTGACGGCACATCCCCAGAGGCTCTAAAGTTATGTGGGAAGGCTACGCACACGACATGGGAAGTACAGAGCCTAACACTCACATTAAACAGCAAGAAACTGACACCTATGTCCACAACCAGGAAAAAGACAAACCAAGCACCTCAGTGACTCCCACCTTCACAATTTCTCCAGTTAACATCACCAGCAGACCTGCAAGGACCCCTCCTAATCACTCTCAGGCCTCTAGCACATCAGAGCACTGGTCCCCAAACCTTCTGCTGCCCAGAGCTGTTTCTGCCCATTAAGGGCATTGCCTTCTGTGGGGCAGAACCAGGACTTGCAAGAAATTAATTCCATGGGTCCTAGATGGACACAGGGCAGGCTTGGGCGGACCTTGCTCACTCACCACTCCCGCCATCTATGGTGTCAGGACAATTATCACACCCTCAAGTAAAGAAGGCTGAGCTGCGGTTATTTCTTTCCTCCCTTCTAGTCTCTCTTCTTTCAACAACAAACTAACAATATAACAAGTGTAGGGGAAAATGACACATAAACCTACTTATGTACTCTCACTCAGTTTTGTTTTTCCTTCTGTGGATGTTATGTTTTAACGCTGGAAGCAGCCATGATGGCGTACCTGCAGTCCCAGCTAAATCTGGAGACAGAGGGGAAAGGCTCCCGTGAGCCAGGAGTTCAAGTCCAGCTTGGGCATTTCAAAAAGACAAAGCAAAAAACTTGGCACATATTTCTTGCTCTTAAAATATGTAAGTGGATAATGCAAAATTTCTGCTGTAACTCCATGGTTTTCCCATGCAGTTTCCCTCAAACTCAGAGGGACAGCTTCCTACAACCCTTCGAGTACCAAAATCTGCAGATGCCAAAGTCCTTACTAAGAAGTGGCACCACACTTGTATGTCATCTCCTGTATACTTTAAGTCAAAGCTAGACTGCTCTTGTTACCAAATACAATGTAAATGGTATGTAAGTAGCTGTTAAACAGTACAGTTTATGGGCCAGTGACAGGAAAAGAGCCTGCACGTGTTCCATAAAGATGCAATATTTTACTGCTGCCCTTTTTTTTTCTTAGAGATAGGGTCTCCTTTTGTAGTTCAGGCTGGCCCTGAGCTCACTATGTAGCATAGGCAAGCATCAAACTCAACAATACTTCTGCTTCTACCTCCCAAATGCTAGGATTATAGGCGTGAGCCACTACGCCTGGTATTGTGGTGTGTGTGGTACTGATTGCTGGTGGGCATGAGTCACCACACCTGGCACTGTTGTACGTGGTTACTGGGGATCGAGCCAGGGACCTTGTGCTTGTTAGGCAGGACCTTGCACTTGCTAGGCAGGTGCCAGAACCACTGAGCTAAATCTCCGACCCTCTTACTACTGCTTTTAACATCTCAGTCCACAGTCAAGTGAATCCACAGATACAGAAAGCACCATGGGGAGGGCGAGCTGCACCATACTTCCAACTGCACCCCACTTCCAGAACCACTGCCTCCCCACTGAAGGGTATTGCCTTCTGTGGGGTGGAGCCAGGATGTGAGGAATTATTTCCATGGGTCCTGGAGGGGCACAAGCACAGGGCTCTTAGACCCCTCAGCTTGGATGACAGTAGATGCCTTGTTGCCAGTGTCTCCAGGCACACTACTTCTCCACACTGAGAGTCAATTCCTCAGACAATCTGAAGAAGCGCAATTCTCAGGTCAGAGTGTGATTAATTAAGCCAGGTATGAAGGCAGATAGCCACCTGCTTCCCCAGAGGCTGCACAGGTAGTGTGTCCTCTGTGTCCTTCCTAGCAAGTGGCTATGTGAACAAGAGAGAAACATGAACAACCACGCTTGCTCTACACCAAGGATGGCAAATCTTTTAGAGCTTTCAAAGATAACAAATAATCTGCTGTGGCACACATGCCACAGGTTCGCCACCACTGCTCTATGTAGTAGCTGTGAATTGCCCTTGACCCAGGAAAGGATACCACGCTAACAGGTGGGCAATCAATACCTGCCTTCGCCACCTCCTCCCACTCTGTGCAGATTTACCACAGGCTGCGATTCCCACCCCTCTGCTGGGTCAGGCACCTCCTGTCCCGTACACCAACCCTGGCAACTGCCAAATGGCCACAGACGGTAGCCTTCCCTACTGATCACTAATCTATGATCCAAGGAGCACAAAACAGGTCTAGATGGGGGAGCTTTAGAGTTTTGAGCCCCACCTTTCATCATCATGTCCCCAGTGATTAGTTCTCATGAATCTACAAGGCTGGTACTGCTATCATTCCCACTTTACAGATGAGGAATCCAAGGCAAGCAAAATGCTCATAAACTTGCCAGAGAACTAGTACAAGACAAGAGCAAACAAAAGCCAGGAGTTATGACTGGCAGTATCTGGGGCAGAAGGGGTCAGTGGGGGTGTTGGTGGAAAGCCAGGACCTGTGGGGAGGGGAGCAGGGCTAGCCTCACCATCCGTCCAGGCCTCATGGATGGACGCCTTCTGCCGAAACTTCTCTGCCAGGTGGTCCAGCCGCTCCAGCCTCCGGATCTCATTCAGCAGCCACTCCTCGTAGCCCTTCTCCGCCTGCTCCAGGCAGCCCCAAGCATTGTTGATGTCCTTCGGAGATGGGCAATTGAAGTGTAAGGTAAGACAGGGCCTGGCTTGGGCCAGGTCCACCAGCTGCTGGAGCTCCCATGGCTACTCTACACCTCCCCAATTCAGCCCCATACCCACACAGCCAGGCTGGCCCTGCACACCTCCCACTGGCACAGAACAGAGAATGGGGCCTGGGTCCACATGGTCTACCCAGCTATGGGGCTCTTGGTGTGGAGCCCCAGAGAAAGGAGCCAGGGCCCTTTCTGCCCCACCTGGCTTCCAACAGGACTGTGCTCAAACACAGGCACAAAGGGCCATTCATGGAACCAGAGCAACCATGATGCAACACAGGCAATGGAGCTGCCCAGCCACCCCATGCTCCTGGATTCGGGCCTCTGGGAAGGAGCTGAGAGAGCCAGGCCAGAGCAGGAGAGGACAGGTACTGAATGCAAAACCACATAGCCCATCTGACTGGGCTACCCCAGAGTCAGCTCAGTTGGCCTGTGAGCCCAACTGGGCTGATCAGGACCCACAATGGTCAGGGGAGAGCCTGTCCCACTGTGTTTGGGCAGGAGCCAGAGTGGAAATTGAGAAGGGAGCAAAAACTGCTAGGTGGTGTGTGCAGACAGAAGGACCCACCCTCCCCTCCCCAGAGAGGCCTCCTCAGAGCTCACCGAAACCATCCTGCCCTCTGAGGGCATGAAGGCCGGCCGGTTGCTGAGCCGTAGCTTGGTCTGCAAGGTGTTGAAGTTGATCTCCAGCTGGCACTTCTCCTGCACCTTGGGTGGCTTGTGCAGGCGCCGGTAGTCACGAAAGTCCTCCAGCTTCTGCTGCATGGCATGCATGGTGTTCTCGGGCGCCCGGTTCTCCAGCCACGGGATGGTGCGGCGGATCCACTCCAAGAGCTGAGGTGGGGAGGCCAGAAGCAGCAGTGAAGGTGCTGTGCAAAGGGAGAATACGAGGGAAGGGCGGCTTCCCTCCTCCCCAAATGCTCATCCTCTAATGGAGAACGGATAAGTTGCCCCAGTGCCATCCCAGGATGCTTCCTCGAGAGCCAGAGGCTTCATGCAGCCTGGGGGTGTCACCTTCCCAACCGGCCAGCAAAGGAACCAGAGATGGCTCAACCAACTGACAGGAGATCTGAGTTCTGGGTCTATGTCCTAAATGGCTTGGGCCTCAGTTTCCTCATCTGTACCAGGGAGGGGCTTCACAGCTGCTCCCTGAGGTCCTTGCCCCTGGACCTTCTATGAGATGCAGCTGGCATCTGGCTAGACAGCTGCCCAGGGAATAGGCGGAAACAACTCTAGCTATTTTCTGTGAGCCAACACGTTAGTGGAAGGGAGAGTGGAAATGAGGGATGACAGGAAGTATGTGGAACACCTGCAAAGTGCTGGCCATGGATTACAACAGGAGCACTGTGGGGCTTTAGTGTTGTGATCACCCCTGTACCTTAGCTGGGACAACCAGGACTCTGCCAGGTTTTATGACTCAGCCAGGAGTGTGCGGCAGGCACTTTAGCCCAGGACTGGCTTTCACTATGCTGGGCACAGATCTACCAAGAGGGCTGGCTGAATATCTCAAGGAAGAATTTTTTTAGGGAAAAAGCACATACAAACTCAAGGGCAGCCAAGGTTGGGACAGCCACCCCAGCCCTGTAGCACCTGGTCCCCAGTAGGACTGTGCTCAGCTCACCTGAGCCAGCGCTAACTTCTCCTGGTCAAACCCTCTGAGTACCAGAGGTATCCCTGTTCTAGTTAGCATACAGAGCGCAGCAACGCATCAGGCTGGCAAGGCCTCTGAGAGCTCAACTCTCATTGGTAATCAAAAAAAAAAAAAAACAAGAGCCAGGGAGTGAAGGGATGTCCTAGACTCCTGGTACCCAGAGACTGGCATCCACCCCCACCTCCCTATTTCCAAGAAGCCACAGCTGGGCTCAAGCTGCCTGAAGGTAACTGTGGGGGAATGAAAGAATACACTAGCTGGGACTGTGTCCCGGGCTGGATCTGTAGATACAGATTCTGGGGGCTCCTTTCATCTCAGCACAAGACACAGGAAGAATCCAAAGGTTACGCACATCGCTGGCCAGCTTCTCATAGTCTTCCATAAGCTGCTCGTTCTCCTGGTTGACAGCCAACACCTTGCAGATGCGATTTGCTGCTGTCTCTGCCTGGCAACAAGACAGAAAGAGTCACAACCAGCTAGCCCCGTTGCAGGACTCTTGGACACACCTATGTGGACAAAGCCCCTCCCACCCACAGCTCCAAATGGATGGAAGGGAACTGAAATCCCAGAGGTCTGAAACCACTTTCCTCTTCTCTCTCTCTCTCTCTCTCACCACCCTCTTTGCCAGGCTGTGGCCAGGTCTCAGAACAGGTGAGCCCCACGGCCTGGAGAGAGGGCTCAGTGGCTGACCCAAGACCCCAGAGAAGGCCTGAGTTTGAGGTTCAATATGTATGCTGGGAAAAAACTAATCCAGTGGCTGGAGTGAAAATGCTCAGTTTAGGCACCAAGGTAAGGAAATACGTGCCCATCCTGGAAGTTCATCAGGACCCACAAGTGAAAACAATAGGGTCCTAAAGCTCGGGACCTCAGGTTGGATTTGCTAGGACCTTGGAAATGTGAGAATTCAAATCTGGGAGTTCTGGAGAAGGTCCCAACATAGTGAGGGATCTCTGCTGAATTTCCCAAGTCTCTTGACTGAGTTCTTCAGAAAAACCTTCCAGTACACACAAAGGCGAAGAGTTAAGGACCCACTTAGTATGGGCTAGATTCCCAAAAAGCCCAGCAGGGGCACCCTTAGGAAAGCAAAGTTCACATCCCACACCAAGTTCTGGGCGAGGAGAGACTAGAGAAAGGTCTCGGCCTTTAGAGGAACAAAAGGGGCAAATGGTGACCAGACACAAAGGCCTGGGAGCCCAGGGGTACCATGCCCTGCAAGCAGGTAGGTGCAGTGTGCCTAACCCCAAAAGAACCCCATATTCCGTTCTGAAATTCAGCTGTGTCCCTGTACACATCCTGGTCTTGCAGTAAGGAAAAGTGACCTCAAAGCCACCAGAGACCCAATATGGAAGAAGACAGCCTGGATACAAAAGGTAACGGCAGTGAGAAGTCAGGTATGTATTGTGGACCCCAGAGGAGGGCCACCTATAAATAATGAAGGAAGCTTGGTGTACAGGGTAGAGGAGAAACAGGACCTCACTTCCAGCCGACGGACAAGACAGGATGGCTTTCAACTTCAGCTAGACCCCAGTGGCAGGGTGTAAGGAAAAACTTCCCAAGGAAGACAGTGCTTAGAACTGGAATGAATAAGACAATCCATATGTTTTTCCATGACAAACTTTTCAATTTTAGTATATGTGCTCCCAAGGCAAGCACACCACAAAGAACTTTTCAGACAGGACAAGCATCCACCAGACTATGGGCCTTTGAGAGGGTCTATGCCAGGTATGAGGCATAGCAAAACAAGATCATCCAAAAGTTCAGACAAATGCAAAGTCAGGAGAATATAGCCTTAAGGCTAAGATGTCAATACAGGCTGAGACTCCAAGAGGGAAATGGGAATGGCCTGAGGGAGACCTAGGAGTCCTCTAGTCTCAAGAAACAGGCAAGGAGTCACATCCCGAGGCCTTCACCTCATCCCCAACTCAACTGCCCTGGGCCACTTCACACAGAGAACTCCTGGATGACCGTCATTACTTGAGTAACCATGAGGAATCCCAGAACAGACTGAAGAAGTAAGATCCTTCCCTGGAGTCTGTCCGCAAGTAGGGCACAGAAAGGATGCAGAATTACAGGAGTCACGCTGGTGTGCCCCAAGCCACTGAGGCCACTTCTGCTGAAGGTGAGGATGGCAGGGAACCAGGAAGAGCCACTGTGTTCTCCAGCAGACATTTACATGAAGAGGTAAGGTGGCCGCCAATACGGTCACAAGCAGAGAAAAATCCTGGTTGGAAAGCAGCCATGAGCTCTTTCACCGCATTAGTCCCTGGACACATCCTGAAACCCTGGGCTCAGTGGCCCTGGATTTCATCTGATTGGTGGCTGATTGAGGCCAAGTTCAGTACTCTGAGAGGTTTCTTGTAGATCTAGGAGTCTCACCTGCCCTGGAGCCTCTGGCTGTTCTGTGGTCACAGGGACTCCTCCAGATGAAGGGCGATTCTGGCAGGGACCTCCTGGGGAGGTTTCACCAGGACCCACCCTCTCTCTCCAGCCTATCCCAGTAATGCCTCCTGCACAGCCTCAGGTTGAAGGGGGACTCACTGACAAAGTGGCCACATAACCCACACTGCTGCCTTTGGCATTACGGCAGCACCACAGAACAAAACAACACTTTCTTTATGAAGGACCTGTCTGCACCCACTTACTGGAATCCAGGTTTGGTTTTTAGAGAAAAAGAACAGGCGGAGTCTTTAGGCCCAGAGCCTCTGCCTCCTTACTGCCGACCTCCTCCCCTCCTGACTGGCAGGTTGCAGTCCTGATAGAGCCTGGTGGGAACTAGGTTAAGCTTGCTTTCGGTGGCCCCCACATGAAAAGTAGCTATTACCACCCCTCACTCCAAGAGTAAGATGAGGTCAGCTCAGGAGGAACCACTCAGCTCCTAGACACTATCGGTGGAACACCAAGCAAGACCAGATGGTGGGAGCCAGGCCCATCCCACCTAGGGGCCGCTTTCTACTGTGTCTTCTCAAGACCTCAAGAACCCCTAACTTTAAACACTTAGGACTGGGGCACCCAGAACATGCGTATATCATCCATCTCAGAGAGAATGGTTTGGCTCTGAAGCTCATAGGGAGACCTGTTCATGGCAGGAAAGACACATCTTTGAGAGAAAGGCAGGAATGGAAGTGGCTTAGAAGAAAACCCAGGGGAGTCCTGGTGTTGGCTTATTCCACAAACAGCAGATGGGCCACTCTGGACCCAAGCACAAGCCAGGACGCCCAGGCTCTTCTGAGATGGACAGAACATGTGGGTTACAGGATCTAAACACAACTGACAGGTCAAGAAAATGCTCAATAGAAACAGGTAGGACATAGACGGTCCTGGAGATGTGTTTCCTATCCCACACTTGGTTCTGTAACTTTTTGGGGGGCCTACTTTCAGCAGTGTAATGATACCTTATAATGTACGTGTTTAGTTTTAGAAGCGTTGACGTTTTATTTTCAAAGTTACACTCTTCTCTCTGGAATACTTTGCTATCCTAGGCCAAATTGCTACCCTCATAATCAGTTCCAAATTACCTGGTACAGAGAGTAACTTTCTTCAGTTAAGGTTAATATCAAACATCCAAATGTGGCCAAGTGATAAACCATGACCCCACCACTCACAACCCACAGATTCACATGAATGCCACAAGGATCTCATCAGTGACATTTTTAGTACAAAATTTCACCAAATTAGCTAGAATCGCCCATTTCTTTCCTCCCACAGCTGTGTCAGTCTCTCCCCAGGTCCCAAACTGGCAACCAAAGAGGGTGCTCCTGCTGACAAGGCCCAAGGTTGCAGGAATCCTGCCTGGTGGGCAGGACTGAGAGACAGTTCTCCCCAATGCCACCTTGATTTCCCCAGGACTGCTGCTCCGCAGCAGCCGGACAGCACTAACCTGCTTTCAAGGCTTCAATCTCCCTACCTCAAAGCTTCTACACAGAGGGGTCACCCCTTGCAAGGCCTCCCTGAGCAATCCCTGAGGGGACCCTACTGCACCAAGACCCTGAGCTCAAGTGCTGCTACTCACAAAGAGCTCCTGGGGTCTTGTGGCCACCACTGGGTCCCACTCAGATATGAAGGAGAGGGTTTTCCCAGAAAGGCCACAAATTCCAAGGGCAGAAACAGGGCTCCTCTCTTTAGGCAGGTCACAACAGTGGGTCGGAGTGGCTGATGGACCAGCGAGGGACAAACACAGCACCTAATGCAGCACCGCCTGCACTGCCTCAAGCTTATGCCTTCAAGGGCTGATCCCCAAACACACTTCCCAGTAGACCAGGAATTTCAAAGTGCAAACCCCATGAACAAAACCCTGATAGTTCCACTCTAAATCCCTGGGGGAGAGGAGACAGGAAGCAGAGCAGACAAAGAGTCAGAACCAAGAATGACCTGTCACCCATATGTAAATGTACATAAACATTACACCACTCTTTCTTCTAGCTCCACCACTCCTGGTTTAACCAAAGGAAGATGGTAGAGAGGAGGGAGGGCTCCGGGCAGACTTAGGGCCCCGGACATGAGCTCTGGCAGATTCCCCATTGGTACCAGCCACAAGGCAGTTAAGGGAGGAGGACTCCACTTCCTCCTGCCCACCCCCTGCCTGCTGAGCTCCGAGGTGATACTTCAGCCATGTCTGGAGGCACTCAGAACTCAAGGGATGGTTATCCCCAGCTCCCCAGCACCCCCAGATGTGACCTCATCCTCAGACGTGGACAAAAGCAGCATGAAATGCTTGCAACAGAAATGAGTGAAAGGAAGAGGGCATGGAGGAGGTGGGAGGACAGGTTGCCACCCACACATGCCACACACGATACACACCCACACACACCCAGCACAACCTCTGAACACTATCACGAGCCAGGACACAGAGAAGCTTCAAGGCAGTAAGGTCAGCACCCAGAGGCATGAAGCTCAGGACAGAGGCCCTGAAGAAGAGGGGACGGACCAAGGAAAGGTCACAGCCGAGTTGCCGAGACCAGGGACATGGGCAGGTACACTGTGTGGTCACCAGGCTGGGACCCAAGCAGGACAAGTGGAGACACTACTCACAGCCTGGCAAAGAAGCAGGGACAGTCTGGGCAGGAAGCCACAGAGATTGGTGATACAGAGAAAAAGAGGATGCAGGTGGCAAGCCAGGGGCTGGACATGTGAGAAGGAGCCCAGGTAGGACTGCTGTGCCTTGAAGGGAGGCTCTTGGGCCCCCACCTAGGCAAGGAGCTAGGCTGCTGCTGGCCCATCTGGTATCTCTGTAACTTTCTAAAGGTGGGTGCCTCTTCCCCAAGGCACTTCCAAAAATACTGTGTTGATCTGGATAACTTTAGTAATAAATACTCCATTGCCACTGTCTAGCGCGCGCACACACCCTTCTTAGGTACTGTGCAACCTGCACAACTACCCATAGCTGGCCTAGCTAGGAAGTATTAGGGAGGCCTCTGGCCTGGACACCAAGCATGAGACTTCTCTCTGCCCTGGCTGCTGCTGAACTTGAGGAGACAGCCTTGCTCAGGCAGGAAGTGGGGAGACAGGCGAAGGGCCCAGGTGTTGGAGGGAGAGTCCTAGAAGCACAGCCAAGCACTGTGCTGTTTGGGGACGGGTGTGGGGCACATCCAGGGAGGGGCTGTGACCATGGTTCTCTTCCTGTCCCCAGAACCCGCTCTGCCAGTACACTGGGACAAGACACAGAAACCACAGAGGCCGGCTTCTCTAGCATCTTCAAGCGTCCTGGCCAAGGCTGAGAGAGCATCCTGTGCCTCGCAGGGCAGGGCCTCGACCCCTCCTCTCATTCCAGGCCGGCTGTGGGGTGCCCCTCGAAGATGGAGACGGCAGGGAGAGCGGGCGAGGATGAGGCCGAGGGGGAGCTCACCTTCTACGCACCCGAGAAGGCGTGGCAGGGACATGAAACATTAGGTCACATGGCCGTCCCATCCGGCCTTAGCGTGCCTACACATCTGCACAGAGAAGGAGAAGAGGTTGAAAGGAGCAAGTAGCAGCGTAGCACAGAACACACCTGAACAGCCGTGGTGGGCAGAGAACTCCAGACAGATGGCAGAAGAGGCAACAAGCAGAGACAGAAATGCGATGAGCGGAGAAGGGGCTGGGGCAAAGCTGAGCGGCAGTCCAAGAGGAGCAGGAGGCTGGGCGGAAGGTGGCCAGGCCAAGGGCCCATCATGCATTTAAGACACGTCATCCAGGCGCCATGCAGAGCACAGGACAGACCCACGGGCCAAAGCTGCGGAGGGTCTGGTCAAAGTAGCTACGCTCCTCTGAGATCCTGCCTACAGGTCTGGGGCCAAGGGTCTGCTGCCTGGGTGAAGCCTGTGCTCGGCTCAAATCTAAATATTCAAATCTCCAATGTCTGCGGAGCGAGGGGGCCCCTGCAGTGCACTCCCTCTGTGCACTGTGAACTTTAACCTCAGCCAAACCTGGGCCAGGACATTTGTCAGAGCTCAGACGTCCACCCCCACTCCCAGCTGTATTACGTGTGGGATTACCAAGTGCAGTGATCCATGGGATCTCAGGCAGGACATGAGAACGCATGAAGCCCACCAGGATCAGGGACAGACTCACTCAACTGTGTGGCTGCAAGCGGGAGGAGGACAGGGTTCATGACACCTTTGCAGAAGGTGGGGACATGGAGACAGGTGATATTGGCAGAACTGCCTCACCCGGGGAAGCCTGTAGCTGTCAAGGACTGACGTGACCTGCAAGGGCTGCAGCCCACACTCGTCTCCGATGCAGAGGACCATGACACTGACCTCACCCACACAGCGCTTCCTGCCTCTGCCAGTCAGCTGGTGCCAAGTGGGAGCTCTTGCACAACTTTCTCAGTGACAGGACAGGAAGGAAGGAGAAAGACAAAAAATAGACACACAGAGAAGGAGAGAGACAGACAGACAGAGAAAGAGAGAGAGAGAGGTGGGGTAGGGTAGGAGCCAAGCAAGAACAACACACCACTCTAGAACCAGAGCTAACTCTACCCACAAGACCAAACCATCCAAATGCCTACTACCAGCAGAGGCAGGTGGGCACTGGGGCAGGAGGCATGGTGTGGGGTCTGGCATGAGGTGTGCTGGGCATGAGAGGAGCAGAGGGCCCCAAGTACCTTCTGGGCTCCAGAGAAGGCGTGATAGAAGCTGGACACATAAGTCATGATGGCTTTCTCATCCGGCCGGGCAGTTCCAACAATGTCTGTCAAGAAGAATACAGAGTTAAACTCAGCTGGTAAGCACAAGGCACGTCCCTCCTCCCCAGTGCAACTTGAAAAGGCACAGCACCACAAAGACTCCAGAGACAACTCCTGCCAATAAGAACATAGGAGGGAGAGGAACAAATGAAAGGTGCCCTGAGGAAGCAAGAGGATGAAGCAGAGTAAGAAATGATCTACAGGATAGTAGATCAATTCTACCACATGTTCAACATGAGGAATGAAAGGGACTGAGCCAGAATCATAAATCTGGAGCAACTTAGTGACTTAGGTAGACTCCCACCTTGAAATTTTAAGAAGACTGAGGATGTACCTCAGTGTGAAGGCCCTGGGTTCAATTCCCAGTACTACCTGGGGGGTGGGTTGGGGGGGGGGAGGGCTACAGATTAGAAAAAACATAAACACTAACCACCAAGTACCAAGGAGGGACCTTTTTGATCATAGCAAACCACCTCTCAGAGACATTTTTTAGATAGCTGGAGAAATCTGATTATGAACTGGGCAATGGATGTTTCAAGGAATTGTTACCCACCATGTGTCAGAAATGAAAACTGTTTTGTAGTTACTTTAAAAATACCTATAAGTTTACAACATGAGTTCTGAAGGAGGTAGTGGGGACATGTGATATCTAAGATTTTATTTAATGTATTTCAATTTAAAAAAGAGACAAATACAGTGTGACAAAAATCTCAATAATCCTTCCATCTGAAGAATGGCTATATGAAAATTCACTCTACAATGCTCTTTGCTTTTGTACATGTTTGAAAATTTTCAAATTTAAAATGCCCCTGGGGGGAGGGAGCAAGGGCAGGGCAGGTCCTGGACCCCAACCCAGGCCCCTTTCCAGCCCCTCAACAGACCACACACATTTCAGAATGGCTCCTGCAGCTAGGGTTGAGGGGGCTCACGGGCAAGTGGCCAAGGTGCCAGGCTTCTCCCAAGGGATCACAGCAGACCTAGACTATCTCAGCCTTGAGGCCTTAGGCTCCTACACTACCAAACGCTTCTTTTCCCTGAGAACCTCTGCCCACCCCAGTGGCCCTGCTGCGCAGTGACAGGTATAATGCTGGGTTTAGTAGTCAGCAAGAGCTGAGTTTCTGGCTCCCGGACCACACTTTTGCTGAAGATGTCTCGTGTGAAACCCTGAACCTGCCCCCACCCAGACTGCCTGGTTAGCGGGATCCCCATGGGAGCTACTCCCTCTGGCTGCCTGGCATCTGATGAGCAGCTGGGCCCACAGGAACTGCTGACAAGGCCAAGCCACAGCCCCCCAGTACACAGAGAAAGGGTATGCCGTCTAGGGTTACACTTAGAAGCCACAAGAGCCGGGCGTGGTAGCTCACGCCTGTAATCCCAGCACTCGGGAGGCAGAGACAGGAGGATTGCTGAGTTCGAGGCCTGCCTGGCCTCCATAGTGAGCTCAGGACCAGCCTGAACTACAGAGTGAGACCCTGTCTCAAAAATAACAAAACACACAAACAAAAAAATAGAAGCTACAAGAGCCAACACCACACCCAGCCCACAGGCCAGCAAGCACTCCACAGCTCCTGTTGGGGGAGGTACCCTCCCAAGAGCCCAAACTGGAGCCAGGAGTTGGACAAAGGGAACATTCTACCCTAATTCCAAAACAAGGATGACAGCCACCTGCAAGCCACCCACACCAAAATGCCCCAAGACAGGTGCAGTATCCGATAGTCCCTCTCCCTTTGAATCACAGGGAGCCCAGAATCCGTGGTAGGCAAGGGAGGCCCCAGAAGAAGGCCTTTTCCCTTCCTGCCTCAAGCTGCTGGGGCCTCTTGTGGGGAGGGGGGCCTTTACCTTCAGCATCTAGCATCTTGGGGATATCCAGGTACTTCTCTGCCACATCGAAGGCTGTGTTCAGGTTTGTCAGTGGATCGTCCTAGAGGGAGGAGATGAGCAGGAAGAGTGGTAAAGAAAAGGCCAAGGAAAATCACTGACTACCCCAAGCCAATGATCACTAAAGCTGGGGCCCAGAGAGTCTTTCTATCAGCCTCAGAAGGCAGCTCTGGATGGATAAAGCTGGCCTCAATACCAGAGGTCACCGGCTGAAGGTTCAAAACACACCTGCCAGATGTAGTGGCACACACCTATTTTCACAACACTCCAGAAACTGAAGCAGGAAGATCTTGAGTTTGGGACTAGCCTAGGTATACAAGAAATTTAAGACTAGCCTGGGCCACAAAGCAAGACCCTGTCTCAAAAGAACAACAGCCTGGTAGCCGGGCATGGTGGCTCACGCCTGTAATCCCAGCACTCGGGAGGCAGAGGCAGGAGGATTGCTGAGTTCGAGGCTTGCCTAGGCTACATAGTGAGCTCAGGGCCAGCCTGGACTACAAAGCGAGACCCTGTCTCAAAACAAAAAAAAAAAAAAAAACAGCCTGGGGATGTAGCTCATTGGCACTGCGCCTGCACAAGGTCCTGATTTTGATCCCTGGTAAAAAAAAAAAAAAAAAAAAAAAAAACAATAAAATTCTCTTTCCTTTTGAGGGTTAATTTCTTTATCAGAAAATAGGGCAAAGAGTATTGGCCTGCAGCAATATTCAGGATAGGAAAAGCTGCTACAAAATGTTTGCTGGAGTTCTAGAGATTTAGCTCAATGGTTCCAACACTCGCTTAGCAAGCATAAGGTCCCTGGTTGGATCCCGGTAAAGTAACTGCATACCACAACAGTGAGTGTGGTGACTCACACCCACCAGCAATCAGTACCACATACCACAGTGCTGGGCGTGGTGACTCACAGCTGTAATCCCAGCACTCGGGAGGCAGAGGCAGGAGGATTGCTGAGTTCAAGGTTTATCTGAGCTACATAGTGAACTCAGGGCCAGCCTGAACTACAAAGCGAGACTGTATCTCAAAAAAAAAAAAAGGAAACAGAATTACTACCTAACCCAGCAACTCCACTTCCAAGTGTACACCTGGGGTTCAGAGAGATGCCGTCCCTCCTGTTCATGGTAACATAGCTGACAACAGTCAAAAGGGGGAAGTCCAGGTCTGCAGTAGACAGATGAATATACAAACCTCAGTGTAGATACACAGCACAGTGTCACTCCACCCTAACAAAAAGGAAGGTCTGGCCTGAGCCACAAGAAGAAGGAACCTAATAGACATCATGCTACATGAAATATCCCCAACACAGAAGGGGATAGGAGTCTGATTTTCTGAAGTACCTGGAGTAGTCAAAAATCAGAAACGGGGGCCGGAGGGTTAGCTCAGTGGTTCCGGCGCCTGCCTCACAAGCGCAAGTTCCTCAGTTCAATCCCCGGTAACCACATATAATGCTGGGCATGGAGACTCACGCCCACCAACAATCAACACCACATACCACAATGCCGGGCATGGTGGCTCACGCCTGTCATCCCAGCACTTGGGAGGCAGAGACAGGAGGATTGCTGAGTGCACGGCGGCTTGCCTGGGCACCATAGTGAGCTCAGGGCCAGCCTGAACTACAAAGCAAGACCCTGTCTCAAAAAAAAAAAAAAATCAGACACAGAACGTTACCAGGAGCTAGGGAGAAGAAATGAGGAGCTACTGCTTACTGGGCTCCTACACTACCAAACACTTCTTTGTAGAGGGTTATAATCTTGCAAGATAAGAAGTTCTGGAAATAGATTGTGAGGATGGCTGTGTGCCAGTATGAATATATGCAATGTCAGTGAAAATCAAACTTAAAACAGTTTAACTGATAAATTTTGTGTATTGTATATCTTTTTTTTTTTTTAAAGATATGTGTTTGGGGCCAGAGGGTTAGCTCAATGGTTCCAGTGCCTGCCTCACAAGCGCAAAGTCCTGAGTTCGATCCCCGGTAACCACATAGAATGCTGGGCGTGGAGACACGCTCACCAACAATCAACACTGTATACCACAATGCCAGGCATGGTGGCTCACGCCTGTAATCCCAGCACTCGGGAGGCAGAGACAGGAGGATTGCTGAGTTCGCGGCAATTTGCCTGGGCTCCATAGTGAGCTCAGGGCCAGCCTGAACTACAAAGTGAGACCCTGTCTCAAAAAAAAAAAAAAAAAAAGATGTTTTTGGTGGGGGTGCTTAACAAAGTGAACTCCCTGCTGGTTCTTCTATTCCCATTCCATAGATTAACCTAAGAAAGCTAGTTTCACTAACCCAGGACTCAGTTTCCCTGGTTGCTCAAGAGAAAATTACAGGGTAATAGAAGGATACATACATGCAGTTAGAATGTCTTCAGAAGGAAATTCCTCAAAATAGAGCAGGTGGGATCCTTCTGAGAAAGTATCTCACAGTGGCCACAAATATAAAAAATATGGCCCAGCAGTGAAGGTCATGTCTGTCCAGGGCCTGGTGCAGTGCACCAGGACTGCAGGGCCCACGCACCCCACCACTGGGGCCAGAGGAGCGTCTCAGTCAGGCCTGCTTGACTCTCTGGCCAGTATGTACTCGCTGTGAGCTCTGCAAAGCTCTCCCAGTGCTCCAGGCCCTGGTCTGTGAGAGGATTTGGTTTGGGATTCACTGGAGGCCCTGAGCCAAAAAGGCGTAGAAGGAAGAGATGCTGCCCAACAGGGATAAATGTGGAGTGACACACAGACAGAGAGGACGACAGAAGGTGAGGAAAACTGCTGTACTTGTGGTTTTCTGCCCCCAAAGATCCTGACCACGGTCAGACTGACCTCCCTTTCCCTGCTGCAGGCCAGGCTCAGCCTTTCCCCCCCAGAGCAGCCTGTCCACCACTTGCCCAGACCTGGGCACAGCAACACTGCGGGGGGGGCACACGGGGGGTCTGGGCATGAGAGGACAGGCCTGACCAAGGCCTAGGCCTGTGTCCTTTAACCAGCTCAAGATCTCATCACCACCCCTCAACACAGCAGCTTCAGGACAAAAGCGCAAAGGAAAACAGCAGCAGCAAAGGACACTGAACCCACAGGTGACACAGCCGCCCATGAGATCGCGAACAGGGCCAGCCAGAATGTCTCTCAGAGCATTCAGAGCAACCTGAGGAGCATAACTACCTCACAGAACCTGGAACACAAGGGGAAGTGCTGCGTGGCAGCTCATCACGACCACATAGCTTCCATGCCCTTCTGGCGGGCTGCTTGTGCACAGGTACAAGGTACTGCACACACCTGGCAATGAGGCAGCCCCAGTAGGGAAGGTGGATTACTGTTCTCTGCATGGGACTCAATCCCGAGAATTTACACCCCTCAGGCTCTCAGAGCAGTGGCCCCATCCTGCCCTCCCAAGCATTATCCCCAGAAGCCAGTGGCCTAAGGCAAAGTGAGTCCACGTACCTTCCGAAGTTTGCCATAGTCAATGAGCTCAGGCCGGTGTCGGTGAATCAAGGCACAAAAGCCGAGGCCGTCCTTCCAACTGCCAGGGGAGACAGAAGGAACAGGCTGGTAAGGGCGCTGAACAGGGCCCAGAGCACTAACCCAGGCAAAGCACCATGCAGAGCTTCCTTTACTCTGGAGATAAGAACCTAACTCATTAGGTTTGGATGGGAAGGGATTGTTTCTTCTTGTTTCTGTGCTGGGGATTAAACACAGGGCCTTACACTAAGCTACATCTTCAGCCCTTTTGTGTTTTGTTTTGTTTTGTTTTGTTTTGTTTTGTTTTGTTTTGTTTTTTTTTGAGACAGAGTCTCGCTCTGTAGTTCAGGCTGGCCCTGAGCTCACTATGTAGCCCAGACAAGCCTCAAACTCAGCAATCCTCCCGTCTCTGCCTCCCAAGTGCTGGGATTACAGGTGTGAGCCACCACGCCCAGCAGCCCTTTTGTATTTTGAGATAGGGTCTCACTAAGTTTCTGAGTTGTCCAGACTGGGCTTGAACATGTGATCCTCCTGCCTCAGCCTCCCAGAATGCTAAGATACAGGTTATGTATCACCATGTTGGCTAAATGATTCTTTCTGCCATAACCCCAGGCACTGAGCCAACCCTTTGTAGGAGGCTGACAGGAGAGACAAAACTGCCTCGTCCATCTTCCCCCAAGGTCCACAGCCCTAGGCTGCTGGTCTGGTGCCCTGGGCTGGGATTCCCCAGACATTCTTCTTGGGGATCTTCCCAGCAGCACAAATACCAGCTGAAGGTGCATCAGGCAGTAGCTGTGTCCAAGACACTGGGAGGAAGGAGGAACTCAGGGACAGCAGCACCCCTTTCCCAGAAAAGGTCCTTCTTACTCAAGGGCCTGACTCTGTTCCAGAGCTGAGACTGACAAGGCAAGACGCCCCAGGAGCTCCTGAGGGAAGTGGCCCCACTTCCCAGGGCACCCAGCCTGCCACACTCACCTGATATGGAAGTTCTGGATGTTGACGTTCTTGTAGGGGGCTGTCTTCCTCTGACACCACAGGAGCAGCCCTTCCTTGGCAGAAGTCTCTGTGAGGGAGGGGAGACTGGAGGGGTCAGCATGCGACCCAGCGGAGCGAGGACACTGTGACCTCTAGGCTCCAACCCTGCTGCTATGAGGGAGAGAAGCAGCCTTGACCTTCACACTCTGCTTGACAAGGTTTGAGACACTGAGAAACAAGAGCAAGCGAGCCACGTCATACAATGAAATCCTGAGTCACAACCCCCGTAAGAAGTGGCACCAACACAAGTTGGTGACTTTTGTCCGGTGGTCACCGTGGGAAGGAGTCTGAGTAGTCCTGAAAGTTAAATGACCAGATAAGGGATCATACAGCCTAAAGCTCCCACACAGGCCTGGGGCTCACGTTACCACAGTTTGAACCAGTGCCCTCGGCTTCCCTGCATTTAGTCACACGTTTATGAGGTGAGGAAGACATCCAAAGGGACCCTGGAAGCACCCAGAGTGAAAAGGCTGCAACCCCACCCCCATTCACGTGTTCACATCTGGGAAATGCAAGTTACAGTACACTGGGAGGTGGTTTCATGGTTTATCCCACTACCTTCAACTCTCAAAATTACGTTAAGGGCTCCCTAGAAAGATTACTATAATCTAGGTATGAGGAAACCATTTAAAAGTTGGCGAAGCTAATGCTTCTTCTTAGCTCAAGAATTCTGCCATATCCCAAGAGAAAAAATGATGACCTAATCAGTGTTGACAAGAAGTCCATCCAAAAGAATAAAAAGCATCAAGAATGCTGTTTAACATTATTTCTGCTGCTTCACTGACTTTTGCCTGCCCTGCTTTCCCATGAACTGTTTCTCCTCTATGATGCCCTCTGCTATGCCACCCTGCCTTGGAACCAGCCAACTATGGACTGAAACTTCCACAAACCATGGGCCAAAATAAACCTTTCCTTAAAAAAAAAAAAAAAAGGCTATTTGAAAAATGGATTTACATCCTCTAACAATAACACAATGGTTTCACCCTAAGCTACTACTACAAGCCATATTTCAACTACCTCAGACCCAAACATCAAGTATCTACAAATGAACTTAGACCTCCACAATGCTTTGATGTACAGTGCCAGGCCAAGTCTGCATAATAAAGCAACTTAATCCATGGTGTTTTCATTAAGACAATCCCTTGACAGGTGAAGAATGTGGCTCAGTGTGAGTACCACCTCCTAGGTGGGACCCAGGTTCAAAACCCAACATGGGGGGAGTTCCCACTGAATAAAAATGGTTTAAGATTTCTATGTCATTAAAATGAGTTAAAAAATTTTAAATATAATCTTTATCTTTTTTTAAAAATTTGGTATGTTTGGGTTGGGGATATAGCTCAATGGTGCTATACCTGCCTGGCAAACACAAGGTTCTGAGTTCAATCCCCAATACAAAAAAAAGGTATGTTCATAAATTTGTATCTACACTTCATGATGTGCATAGCAACATACAAATAATGCAAAATAATTAAATGCATATCAAGCATAAAGGTAAAAAGGTTTAAGGATAGGAATCACTGCCCCAGGGGAAGCTCAGGTAATCTGCAATATGGACACCAGATGGCGCTATAGCAACAAAGTGGTGAACTGGGAGCTCCCTGCATTCCCTCGAGGTTTCCTTAAATTTGCCCACCCCAGTCTGATGGTACTTCCAATACATTTCCCAGAGCAGCCATGGGCTTTCCCAAAGTGCAGAGTTTCCCAGGAACCCACAGTCCTATAGGTCACTCACGTGAAATCTTTTGATATTTGATGTAGGCACTTACAGGTCTAAACTTAGTAGTTTTTGCTGAAACCTGTACATTTTGGTCCAAACCTATAGAGGTCAGCACCCCAAATACAGTAGCTCTTACTTCATAACACAGACTAGCACAGACTAGAGCAGATGTCAAGAAATGAATAAGAAACCAGGACAAGGCCTGTGACCCAGTGTCATCCCTGCTATGCCCAGAGCGGAGTTGCAGCTTCAAGAATGAATGGAACACAGCAAAAAACTCACCTTCCACAGAGATGTCCTGGATGGCAAAGCGAAGGATGATGGTCCAGATCATGCCTAGGGTCATTTTCACATTCCCATCCACAATTTCTGCAGAAACAGTGGCAGGGCATTAGACCAGGTACACCACGGAGAGGATTAGCATCCAGTTCTCCCATAGCACTCAATGGATTGTGCTAGGAATCTGCAGTGTGCCGTTCATTTCTCAAGGGGAAGAAGAGGGTTTTCTGTGCATTCATTCATTCACTTGTGGAAATGGAAGCCAGGATCATACACCTACTAAGTACCTATAAGAAGGTCTTTAAAAATGATTATCATGGGCCGGAGGGTTAGCTCAGTAGTTCTGGCACCTGCCTCACAAGTGCAAGGTTCTGAGTTCGATTCCCGGTAACCACATACAATGCTGGGCGTGGAGACTCACGCCCACCAGCAATCAATACCACATCCCACAGTGCCAGGCGTGGTGGCTCATGCCTGTAATCCAAGCACTCAAGAGGCAGAGACAGGAGGATTGCCAAGTTCGAGGCTTGCCTGCGCTACATAGTGGGCTCAGGGCCAGCCTGAACTACAAAGCGAGACCCTGTCTCAAAAAAAAAAAAAAAAAAGATTATCAGGCTGGGGATTTAGCTCAGTAGTTCTGGTGTCTGCCTAGCAAGTGCAAGGTACCAAGTTCAATCCCTGGTACCACATACCACAATGCTGGCAGTGATAGCTTATGCCTGTAATCCCAGCACTTGGGAGGCAGACAGGAGGACTGCTGTGAGTTGCAGGCTAGCCTGGGCAACTTAGTGAGCTCAGGGCCAGCCTGTTCTACAAAGCAAGACCTTGTCTCAAAAAACTAAAAAAATAAAACAAGTAAAATAAAAGTGGGTGTCAGCAACCAGAACAGCTGCCAAGAGAGAAGTCTCCATGGGGTGCAGAGAGATGGCTCTGCTTGCCAGTGCAGGGAATGCCTTGGACCCTAACTATGGTCACATGCCCAAGAGAAGAGGGACTCATTTCTACACCATCATAGAGAGTCTGGCAACTCTGTGAGCTGGGGTGTCTGAACAATCACAGTTCTCAAAATAGCTGCCTGTACCCTGAATACCAATGGGTGCGACCGAAGTCACAAACTTGCTAAGGTGTTATAAACCATCATCTTGAATGACCCACTGATGTGCAGACCCACCTCATGTCATTAGCTGAGAACTAAGATGTTTGGTTTTAAATCAAACAGCTTCAAGATCACAACTTAGAACCAGAAAACTGTCCAAAATGTGTCTTTCTGCTGCTCTCAGTATACTGCCACTATGTTACTTTAGTATACTTTCAAGTAGTTCTCAGGTAAAGATTTGGCTTCTTGTACAGATGTGCCTACAGAATAAGAAGGGACAATATAAATATCTTAGATACTAAATTCTGTTACCTTTGTGGTACTAGCTTACGTACATGTTTATATTAGATGTATTTGGTCACTACAAAAGGCCTTCAAGTCTACAAAATAGGGCACAAATCCAAATTCAGCCCTAGAGTAAAAAACTAATGATTTAAGGGTAATAAAAACATAGATAACTTAGTGTATTCTTTCACCATGGAAAAATTAAGAAAATATTACAGCAGATTCTTTCTGAACTTTGCTGTTCAAGTAGTTGGAAGTTTTAACTTTTTTTAACAACCCAAATACCACTGGAGAGGTTAAAATATTAAAGATGAAAGGCTTTCATCAAATGTTGCCTAATTGTGTTTGGTTTCCAGAACTTTCTGAACTGCTTTTAATTATTCTACTTTTAATATTTAGCCTATGCTCATTTAACACAGACATTAGTGAAGCTTCAGTGTCATTATCTTGCCAGTGCTCCTGCTCCCCTTCCAGGCAATCAGAATATGATGTTTAATCAAACAACAAAACCCATCTCCCTCCATTGCTCTCTAGTAGAGCAGGTACCTGAGCCTTGGCCAGGCAACGTCAATGCTTCTCTTCAGCCTGAGGCAATCACAGCCATCTGTATATTTGAGAATAAGAGGTAAAAAGTTCCCGTTTTGTTTGGAAGGAGAATAAAGAAGGATAGAAACGAAGATAAGGAGATGAGGAAAATGATAATATTTTGTATTTTTCTTGTTTTTTGAGACAGGGTCTTACTATGTAGTCCAGGCTGAACCTGAACTCACTCACTATGTACCCCAGAATGGCCTTGAATGAAGCCATCCTCCTGCCTCAGCCTCTTGAGTGCTGGGATTACAGAAATTCGACACCACACCCAGATATTAAATTTGTACTTTTAAAAAGACCAGGACATAGAGTTACCCAAGGTCATCCTTGATTTTATTTATAATTCTTTTCTTCTGGCCCATCAAACCCAAAATCCTTTAAAGATATTAAATTAGCCTAGTTGATAAAGGGCAGAAACCTCACTTTAAGATAAAGGAACAATAGAGTTCAAAGAATGTTTTCAAGAAAAACATCTTAATCACTCACTTTAATAAAACTATGTTCTGTGGGTGGGTTATCCTTTTTCCTGGAAACCTTGACAAAGACAACTTCCTATAGATTATAAGTGTCACAAATTTCCAACACCAAAAACACATGTATTCCCAGCTTTCAATTGTAGCAGTTCCCTCTCCCCTCCTTCTCTCTGACCCATACTCTATTTGACTGTGTACTTTTAAATACCTGACTAATAAATCCTTTAGGTCTCATTTTTTTTTAAATCACATTTTAGGAATTACCTGATAATTCAGTCTAAGCAGCACTTTTAGAATTTTAAATGCTATGAATTCTATTAAATTCTTTTTTTTTTTTAACTATACCAGGCCTAGAGGCAAGGACAAACATAAAGAAACACACTTGGTAGTTCCACAGTCCACTCAAATGAAGACTCCTGCTGTCACCTGTGTGCAGACCAGGGACATTCATACCTGGACCACAGAGGAGAGCAAGGTGCCCTAGGAATGTCTTGTTTCAAAGGGGACTGAGAAAACAGAACCATAAGAGGCCAATTGCAAGGAGCCACAGTCCCTCTGTCCAAATCCACCAGGGTCTGTATCTGACAAACCACTTAAAGTGACTAGATTCTCTGTAAGAAAGTACTACTCTAAGATCTTAGCCCCTTCCTCAAAGGTAAGGGCATAACTGCAGGCCACTGTAGGATCAGCTCTGAGCAATCTCTGGTGACAGCTGCTTCCAGAGCCTTAGACACTAGGGGGTGCAGTCCCACACGTGAAGGTGTGGGTTACAGGGAGACAGCCTGCGCAGCAAAGGCTATGGCTACTTTTGTTAATGACACAGGAGACAGAATCACCCATTAATAATCAGTTCATAAAGCTTTAAGTACTTTCAAAGATGCACTTCTGTCTCTAATTTTCAGTGGTTTAACATATCTAACATTTAAGGGGTTTGAATTGATAAAAAGTCCCCAACAAGTAAATTAAGACGGGAACAGACACATCATAAAAACATGAACTACAAATAACCAATTTAGATGAATGTTCTATCTTACTTGGAATCAAGGAAATGAAATACCATTTCACCCAGCACTCAGGGAGGCCGAAGCAGGAGGACAGCTGTGCATTCAAGGTCAGCCTGGGTTATATACAGTAAGTTCAAGGTCAACCTGAACTACACAGCAAGACCCTACCTCAAAACCTCCCTCCCCCAAAAAAAACAAACAAAAAAGAAATACCATTTCCCCAGCTATTAAATTACAAAACTTAAAAAACAGAAACCTGAATGTTAACAAGAATGTACCACACTATAGATACAGGTGTGAACTGGCAGAAAGAGTGAGGAAGAAAGGAAAGAAAAAACAACCTGGAGAGAAAAAACTCGGCAACAGGTAGCTAGCATCTTAAAAGCCTGTTCAGCTTTTTCACAGTGAAACTCTATAATTCTAGAAATCTATCTCTGGCCGAAGACTTTAAAAACCGAGTGAGGTCAGGGCCGGACGGTTAGCTCAGTGGTTCCAGCACCTGCCTCGCAAGCGCAAGGTCCTGAGTTCAATCCCTGGTAACCACATACAATGCTGGGCCTGGAGACTCACGCCTGTAATCCCAGCACTCGGGAGGCAGAGACAGGAGGATTGCTGAGTTCAAAACTTGCCTGGGCTACATAGTAAGCTCAGAGCCAGCCTGAACTACAGAGCAAGACCCTGCCTCAAAAAAAAAAAAAAAAAAAAAAAAACAGTAAGGGCTCCTGTTTATTTTTATGTTCCCAAACTGTAAACTGTGTGAATGCACAAAGTACAGAGTCCTGAGTAAATGCATAGAGCAGGCACCCAGCTGTGCAAACCCCCAAGGCGCCCCCTCACACAGAGGGGAGAAACCTCACAGTGCAATGCAGCCCTGAGACCTGCCCCTCCCCCATGCCATCTCCCTGACACCTTCTGTGACCACCTGCCTGCTTTATTTTTCTGTCCCCTTCTAGAATGCAAGTTCCAGGACGATCAGGAGGACTTCTTTCTGTTGAGGAACAGATGGCACCACAGCGGAGGAAGGGGCTCGGGCAGCACAGGCTGGTCACGGCCCCGAGACAGGGACAGCCCTCCTCTCCCAAGTGTGGCACAGAACACAGCTGCACTCAAACAGATGGCTGAAGCGGCCAGAGCAACAACATGTTCATGAGATTTTAATAACTTGGAAAAAATCATTACGATGAAATTTTATGGACGGCACTTCAAATACAAGGTTTATCTTGCCTTTTTGTTTTGTTTTGTTTGTGCTGGGGATGGAAACCAGAGCTTTATATATGCTAGGCACAAGCTTTGCGCTGAGACACAGCCCCACCTCCTCACTCACCCTTATCTGAAGCTTTGCCACAGTGATAAGCCTGAGATCGGTCCTTTGAGGAATGGGGGCTGGTGTGCAGCTCCCCATTTGCTACAGTCTCTTCTCCTTGCCCCATTTCCCAGGGGGCCAAATACCAAGCTGAGCTCAGAACGCAAAGTGGAGCCCTCCTAGCTCTGAGGGTAGCAGGAGTCTTCTATTTGAATTCTCACTATTCCTCTCCTCCTTGCCCAGAGGGTGCCCAGGGAGTTTTATGGACTCCTTAGTTCACACCCAGGAAACAATTTCACTCCAGAAAACAAGAGGCACCAGGGAAGAGCAAACAGAATGGGGTGTTCACTGACCCACCACCGCTCCCGCTCCCACCAAGTGCAGCCCTCCCTAGGGGTGGCTCTCCTCACCCACCACACAGTAGACCTCCAGCCATGTCCATGTCTGTATCAGAGCACCCCCCTCTCAGGTGGGGCCCACGAAGGTTCAAAGCCATGACAGGTCAACATGGGAAAAGCCCTGGTGAGAGACTGCCCATGTCTGCAATGGGCTCAGAAAGAAGTCAGGATGCATGTCTGGCATTCCCAGTCTATAGCAGCCACGAAGCTGCTCACATCCAAGCTTGATTTGAGCCTATTTCTCTGCCTCCTGACTTCTTCACAGACCAAGGCTTCCACTTCAGCATCCACCACCCTTCCTTTCCTATTAAACCCACCAGGACCACAGCAAACCACTCTCTCTACCCAAACCACCAAGCTTTCCACAATGAACACCTTGAAATAAAAAGTCCTCCTTGGGTCTCTCCCCTGGTTATATCCCCACCATACGTCCAGAGCAAGTCTCAATCCTGTGAAGTCTATATGTTCTAGAAGCAAGTACCACAGGGATACCCCAGGGATTTTTTTTTCTTTTTTTCTGAGACAGAGTTCTCGCTTTATAGTTTAGGCTGACCATGAGCTCTCTATGTAGCTCAGGCAAGCCTCGAACTCAGCAATCCTCCTGCCTCTGCCTCCTGAGTGCTGGGATTACAGGTGTGAGCCACCACGCCTGGCACTGAGGTATGTGGTACTGACTGCTGGTGGGCGTGAGTCACCACGCCCAGTATTCTTGTATACGGTTACCAGAGATCAACCAGGGACCTTGCGCTTGGCTTGCTAGGCAGACGCTGGAACTACTGAGTTAATCTCCAGCCCCCTCAGGGATTATTTTGAACCTGTCCCTGACATGCAGACATGATCTGTCTCCTGCCTCCACCTGGAGACCGTGAGGGACAGGGACCACACAACCTTCCTGACAAAATAGCTCCCTTCCCTAAAACTTGGCCTGCTCGCTGTCCGGAATGTGCCTTCCAGAAGAGTCTCCCTTCTAGGCCTGGTTCTACCCTTACCGGTTGAACAGAGTCCAGCCCCTGCACCATAAGCTATTCTTCAAATGCTAGGTGGAGGGGTTGTCCTCACTGGCCAGGTCCCCACACACAGCCTTCAGCAGCCCCGATGCTCCTCTGTCGGAACAACTGGCAGTGACACCACTTCCAGGGAGTTCATTCCAGGTGATCTGATATACTGCCTCTACTTCCTATTCTATCCTAACAGACTTCATTTCACTCAAAACAACCCCACGGGGAGGCTCATCGAGTTTCCAGCATGCTCCTCATGCTTGGCTTGAATCGGGGTAGGTTATTTCAGACCAGGAGCCTCAACTAAACACACTGGCTGCCTACAGAATGACTCACTTTAGGCCAGTGTCAAAGGACTGAGACACTGAGCAGGCCTGGTGAAGGGACTTTGGGGGCACATAAGAGGTGGTCAGATCAGAGCTCATACCAGAGTGTCTCAGGTCCTCAGCAAGCATGCAAAGCACCTGCCCCCTCGTTGCTGAGGCAAATGAGACTGGCAGCTTGGTCCTGCACTACTCTGGGGAGCATCGGTGACCTTGTCCTGCAGCTCAAACGTCTCTGCCACATACAGGCAGTTTGACTCAGAGTCTGGGCTCAATGGTCTAGTATTCCTCTCAGGCAACTTTTCTGAGCCTCAGTTTCCTCCATGTCAATGTCCTCCTGGCATGAGGTCAGACAACAGCCCTTAGAAAGCACCCTGCCCCACTGGGTACAGAGCTGGTATAGTAAGTGCTGTTCTCTTCCTCTTCCCCTCCCCCTCTCTGGTAACATCTTTCAAAAAAACAAATACAAACCAGGCATGGTAGCTCACGTAATCCCAGCACTCGGGAAGCAGAGACAGGAGGATTGCTGAGTTCGAGGCCTGCCTGGGCTACATAGTGAGCTCAGGGCCAGCCTGAACTACAAAGCGAGACCGTCTCAAAAAAAAAAAAAGAAGAACACAAACAAAAATATCATGTTTTCCTAGTCAGTTTCCAATTTTTCCATCCGAAAAATCTGGATCTCTGGCTTCTTCTGAAGCACAGGAAGATACTACAGCTGAACCTGTATTTCCACATGGCAACAGTTGGTCAACTCCACGGGAGCCTGCTCTGCTGAGTCTCCACCCAGTGCCATTCACACATATCAGACTTCCCTGCACTCATGGGTATCCAAACTGGCACCCAGTTCTGCCACTGAATGGCATTCTCCTTGGCTTCCTCCACCTGTAAATGCCTGTCAAGTCTTTGTTTCTCCCTAATAAAATAGTTCTTTTCTTTTTATTAAAGGCAGACAGTATTTTCCCAATCACAAAGCAGAGTCCTCTGCTGCGTGCCAGTGCTGCCAAGTTAACTGAGCACCAGCTCTGTACCACACACTGCTAGGAGCTGAGGTCACATGACAGAGACAACGGAGCCTCTGCCCATGAGCCATGGGACCCCTAAAGCACTGGCCCTTACAAGGTAAGCATGGGAAACCTTACCCCATAAGGGGTCTGGTGGGGAAAATTCCTGACTAGGCAAAAAAAAAAAATTTCTAGGCCACACAGTCTCTGTGACAACTACCAAACTCTACCATTGTGCCCTGGAAGAGGACACACATGACAGGTAAACAAGCTGGGGTGGTTGTGTTCCAATATTTACAAAAACCTGTGTGCAGTGGATTCAGCCCCACACGTCATAATTTGCTACGTTTTTCAATTTGATGTATTCACACGTGCCCCTCAATTTCCAGGAAAAATGGGCCCGAAGTGTCACCAGAAGAGATATGTTCCTACAGATTTAATGTCCAAAGGCAGGCTGCCCACTGGGGCCTTTCACCATTATCATGCAGGTCTAGGTTTGAGTTCTGGTTTGTACCCAGAGCAAGCTCTGTACTCTCTGTGTGCAGGTTTTCTTACTAGAGAACTACTAGGGTAATACTCAGAGCTGCTACAGCACGGCTGAGGACTGAGACGGAAGCTGAAGGCTTCGGCACAGTACTTTCCACGTGGCGAGTGTGTGGTACTCAAGCTGTGGTCGCATCTTGAGTGAACAAGGCTGTGTTGTGCCCATCTTCAAATCTCTAGCAGCAGTCACACAGCAGGTGCTGATAAGTGCTTGCTGAGCTCACGGGCCACATTACCAAAAAAGCCTGTTAGGACATTCTAACTGCCCTGATCCAGCCCCCAGCCTTAGAGGCACCTCAGAGCACACCAGAAATCATGATGCCTCCTTTAATTAAGAACGTTAATAACCATTCAAACAGTATTTTTTTAAAATGTTCTTTAAAGTGATGGGAATAAACTAAGAAGCTACCATGTAGGAAAATGCTACTTAAAGCATGGCTTTAGGGGCCAGGAATATACCTCAGGGATGTTGTGCCTGCTTGGCAACTGCAAGGTCCCTGCAATCCCTGGAACCACAAAAAGAAAATTAAAACTTTGGTTTTTTTTGGTTTTTTTTGAGACAGGGTCTTGCTTTGCAGTTCAGGCTGGCCCTGAGCTCACTATGTAGCCCAGGCAAGCCTTGAACTCAGCAATCCTCCTGTCTCTGCCTCCCAAGTGCTGGGATTACAAACATGAGCCACCATGCCCGGCAGAAAATTAAAACTTTAAAAAACAAATCATGGCTTTGGGATCAGCAATCTCCCCAGGGCCTGTAGAGCCTCAGGGCCTTGCAGACTTCCCCAACCAGACCTGTGGCCAGGGGAGACAACAAACCATCCTCCAAGGCTCCAGGTGACGATCTGGAGGAGCAGTACAGGAATGGGAAGGGGAGAAGAGTCTTTCCTTGGTGCACAGGGTTACGGGCCAACCAGACTTGTGATGCACAACCTAGCAGTCAGGGCAGAGAGGGCCAAAGAAACAAGGGACGCAGGCCAGCAGGCCCTACTCACCCTCAGCTCCGATGGACACCAGCTTGACCCCTTTGCTGGCTATGAAATCCAAGGCCTTGTTCACGTTGGAGATCTTGTGCACCCGCATCTTGCCTCTCTCCGGCTTGGCCAAGCGCTCACCTGATTGGGAAGAATGCGCAGATGACAGGGAACTGTTAGAGCCAGGGCTGCTTTCACAACGCACCCAACCCAGGAGCCCCGGGACAGTGCTGGAGAAGGCCACCCCAGGAGGGCACAGGAGTGCCCGCCCTGCCTCTTCTTTCTGCCTCTTTTCAGAATGAAACCTGCAATGAACATTTCCTTATGAGGCCCCTAACGTGTGCCAGGGATGGGGCTGTGCTGGGAACACAGGGTGAATGAAACAGTTTCTTGCTTTTATGTAACTAATATCGCAGGAGAGACAGGCCTTCTAAATGAAACATATAATGGACAAATACTAAGCAAGGTTGGTGCTCTTCCAAAGAGAAGGGAGTGGGGAAAAGAATTAGGAACGCTCAGGAAAGGCCCGAAGCCAGGAAAACACTGCACACAGTGGTAATCAAGGCTTCTAGAAGAGCAGCATGTGCAAAGGCCCTGAACTCCCACACTACACAGCAAGTGTAAGTCTCTCTTGGGCCCCTGGTGTTCAAAGTGCTGCCCACACGAGTATCTCCCCCACCTCAGAACCGCTGCTCCCGTCCTGTTACATGGCTTACCATGAGTACCCACAGCTCAGCTCCGAGTCAACCTCCACCCTCAGTTGTCTCTCCCTCCCCCACAGGAGGGATGCAGGCAGCACCACAACCTTTCCCAGAGGCTGCTCCTGAGCCCTGCCAGCCTGAGCCCCAGCCACTCGTAGCTGTGCTCACAGGCTGAATGAGACCTCCACGAGAACAGAGGAGGCAGCCAGGGCTCCATTCCGGAGGAAGGGAAGCCCTCCAAGGCCAGGCAGCAGTTCTCCCACCTGTCAGCACAGAAGCACCTGGAGAACTTGCTACACACAGATATGCAGCCCTCCCCTCCCTGGTTCAGAGGACTTGGGTCAGGGCAAAGAGTCTGCATCTTGACAGGAAGCCCTGCTAACTATAGTGCCAGGGACCGTACTGCGAGAACCTCTGTAGGCAGCATCCTCCTTCCTTCTCCTCCTTGGAAACTACCTGTAAAAACCCAGAAGGAAAAATGATGTCTGGTTGACTAAGCCAGTCCCAGCCCTGGAAGAGTTATACATAGAAGGGCCTGGACTCCCCACGGGCACAACTCAGGGACACACTTGGAGTTGTCTGGATAGGGCACTATGTGCCTGTCACTTAAGTTCTAAGCACCTGGGACACAGTGACAGGTAGTATGTGTTGTATGGGGTTTGATGTGAAGTAAAGAAGAAAATGAGTGAGTCCCAAAAGATAACACCACACTGACAAGAGACACAGCCAAGGACTCAGAGGGATGTTACTCATGTGGCAGGGGACCGGATGCTGGGTGGAAGGGGGCACCAGTTGCTGGAGTCCCCCCAAGCTGACTCATAAACAATGATGAGTGAAGCCAGGCTGGCTGGTTTTCAGCTGGGGAACATTGGGGAAGAGGTGGGAAAAGATCTTCTGAAAAGCAGAACAGAACAGTACAATGGCTCCCTAAAAATTTAACACACACCTATCATGTGATCCACTAATTCTACTCCTACTCTCATACATTTTTTTTTTTTTTTTGAGACAGGGTCTCACTTTGTAGTTCAGGCTGGCCCTGAGCTCACTATGTAGCCCAGGCAAACTTCAAACTCAGCAATCCTCCTGCCTCTGCCTCCCAAGGGCTGGGATTACAGGCGTGAGCCACCACGCCCAGCACTGTGGTATGTGGTATTGATTGCTGGTGGGCGTGAGTCACCACGCCCAGCATTGTATGTGGTTACTAAAGACTGAACCCAGGACCTTGCACTTGCGAGGCAGGCACTGGAACCACTGAGCTCAATCTCCGGTCCTATTTTTTTTTTTTTACTTTTTATATAACCAATTCAGGGAATCAAGGAAAAAAATACACACTCTCATCCACAGCAGCAATATTCACAATTCAAAAAAAGCAAAACAATCTAAAGCATCGGCAGAGGCATGGATAAACCAAACATAACAACCCACCCATGGAATAGGATTCGCCCTTAAATATAACGCACTCTCTGCCCTGTGAGATCAGCTGTTCACAGATGGGCAACCACTGCACTATTCCCCAATCAAAAGACACTCAGAGTAGTTGTCAAATCAGACTGAAGATAGAACAGAATGGCAGGTGCCAGGGGCAGTGCAGAGGGGAGGGAGGGGTGTCTGCCTCTAGTGGGGACGGAATCCCAGTCCCAGGTGATGAAACACTTGTGGCCAGGGATGGTGCTGACGACTGCGCAGCAATGTGAAAGCACTCAGTGCACTGAGCAGTATGCACACATGAAAGTGGTGAACTGTGTTGTGTACAGTCAACCACACACACACAAACACATACACACACACATTTTACCTGAAAAGGAAGTACATATAGCAAACTATTTTCAAAAAAAGAACTGCTGGGCCGGAGGGTTGGCTCAGTGGTTCCGGCGCCTGCCTCGCAAGCGCAAGGACCTGAGTTCGATCCCCAGTAACCACATATAATGCTGGGTGTGGAGACACGCCCACCAATAATCAACACCGCATACCACAATGCTGGACGTGGTGGCTCATGCCTGTAATCCCAGCACTCGGGAGGCAGAGACAAGGAGGATTGCTGAGTTCTCGGCGGCTTGCCTGGGCACCACAGTGAGCTCAGGGCCAGCCTGAACCCCAAGGTGAGACCCTGTCTCAAAAAAAAAAAAAAAAAAAAAGAACTACTGTCATGGGACGGGGCACATGTCATCAGGAAGAACGAGTCTCCTGGTGTGGCAAAGAGCTTGAGATCTGCTACCTTTTTGGGAATAGTTAGCTGGAAACAGAGCAAGTGCCAACTCACCATTGGTCCTGTGAGCGACACAGGAATGTGACTCGGGCTCCGAGCCCTGGGGAGGCACAGAAGGCTTGGAGCAGGGAGCAGCGTGACCGTATTTGGGCTGGCAGATGATTCCTTAGCTGCAGAGTTAGGGGTAGAAGTTGGGACAGGGAGGAGGGGGCTTCAGGGTCTCATCTGCATGGGAGTGCCTTGCCCCACACTGATGCTGTGGAGGCAGAGATTGGCCGTGAGGAAGGAAACAGAGCACAGCAGAGTGTCTACAATCCCAGGTTAGGTGGGGAGGACAAGAAGAAGCCAGAGACGACAAGTACATTCCAGACATTTGGCACAAAGGCCCAACGCTATGGTCTGAATGGGGCTTGTCCTCCAAGTGAAGTGATATTAAAAGGTGGTGGGATCTTTAAGAGGCAAGTCCACCAGCCAAGGCCTGAGGAAATGATGAGAGAATGTACAACCCTGATTAGAACTGTTACAAAACAGCAATCCTGGTCCTGCCTGGCTCTGGGGTTTCCAATCTGAACCATGTAATGGGTCACCAGAACTTAGACTTTCAACCTCCAAACTGTAAGTAAATAAAAACCTTTTTATGTAAGGGGGACAGGGCCCTATGTAATTCAGGATGGGCTCCAACTCAGAGTAGTCCCTCTACCTCAGCTAACTGAGTGCTAGGGCTACAGACATGTATCACAATGCCCAGCTGAACTTCTTTTCTTTATAATGTACCAAATATGGGTATTTTGTTATAGCAAAAGAAAATGGGATAATACAATACTCAGCTAGGCTAGGTATTATAAAAGGGGCTCTAGAAAGAGAGGTCTGGACTAAGACTCAGGACTCTGTGACATGAAGGGCCAGTTGAAGAGAATACCCAAGACGCCCCAGCATATAAGCCAAGGCTGGACTCTCACGGCCCCCAGACTTTAATGATGGAGAAGAAATCCCACAGGGAAGCTGAGATGTGTTTTCTTATGGAGCTGTCTCTAGACACCTGGACAGCTTGGGGTCATATGGATAATGGCAGCTAGGCACAGTAGAGTGCAATCTGGGGATGGCCCCCAGGGTTACATCTTGCACCACAGAATCCCAGTGTTATCTTTTTGTAACTGAGGATGTTGAAACAGAACAGCAAAGTGACTTACATAAGACTTCCAGGCCGCCGGAGGCAGGACCAAGAGCTCATCTCCCCAGCCCACATCCTCCCCATCTTGGTTCAGAAGACCCTAACTCAGCTACACACCCAGCCCAGAGTCCGCCCTGTGCTGCACCACAGCCAGCTCACCTGAGATGACCTCTAGCAGCAGCATGAGCTTCAGGCCATCCCGGAAGTCCTCCTCGATGTTCTCAATCTGGGTCCCCGCCTTCCGGAGGTGGGAGTTGCACCACGCAGTGAAGGTCTGAGAAAGGGAAGACAAGCAAGCAGTCAGTTTCCTCCACAGCCCATGGTCCCCAGGCCTTACTTAACAAGCGCCTCAGTGGCTCCTCAGGACCCATCTGGCTCGTGCCTATATAGCACTAGATGGCAGTGGTGTCGCTGCCCTGGAAAAGCCAATTATCCATCAGGATCCCCAGTTTCGTGGCACAGTTGTGCCATACAACCTCCTTCACCACATTGAGTTGTGAGTTTTGATCCCACAGCAGGTGCCTGGCAAGGTCCGTGGCCTGGGGGGGTAAGCGGGTGAAGCAGCAACCCCCAGTACTACCCTCTTCCCAAGAACAGTGCCCCCATTCGCAACCGGAAGTGCCTCAATTCCATTCTCAGCAGCTATTTCCTTCTTAGGTAAATTAAGTTTCAACCTTCACAGTTTTAAGGGAACAGAAACCCACAAATAGTGTGTTAAGCCCCACTGACACCTTTGGTAAATTAATCTGTGAAACCTTTTCCCACTTGGTAACTAAGGGAGAGGATTAGTACTTTGTACTTTGCATTGGAGAGAAGAGTTCAGAGATGGGGTGTCCCCTGTTTTGGGTGGGAGTGAGGGCACTATAAGCTGCAAAAGCATGAGGAAGATTGCAGAATGGGAACATAAGGAGGTTGGCCATGAAGCTTCTTCTCTATTCAACAGATTAGGCCAGGGCAAGACATCAACCAAGCTGTCCTGTACCAAAAGATCTGCCCAGAGGACCAACTGGGGAACAGAATGACTCAATACAGGAGGAACAAAAGTGTATACTTTCACTGTACACAAACCATCCAAATGTCTCTCCGTGGGTGGCAGTTCATGGCACCCAGAGGAAAAAGGGGTCTTCTTCAGCCAAGCCCTTCTCGGGCAACTGCAGACATCTCTGCACCAAATGGAGCTACCATGACAGCCAAGGTCCCAGGGCCATTCACGCTCTTCCCAGCCACTGTGCCAAGCCGTGCCTTTTATCTCAGGATTCTGGGAGGCTGGGTCTGGAAGATCATAAATGACAGCCCAGCCTGAGCAACTTAGTGACTTAGGGAAATCCTGTCTCAATTTTTAAAATTTTTTTGAAGGTCTGGAATATAGCTCAGTGTGAAATCCTAGGGTTCATTGTCAAATACTGGGAAAGAGGGAAGGGAGAGAGCACAAAGGGAAAGAGAGGATTGACTGTCTAAATTTGAAAACACATGTTGAAGAGCCTGAGAGCAGGAAGGAGGAGACAGTGGTGGGAGACGAGAGGCAGGGAGGGGCCAGCTCTATGACAGGCCCAGCTTTGTTCTGCTTTTTTTGTTGTTGTTTTGGTGGTACCAGGGATCGAACTCGGGCCCTTGTGTGTCCAAGGTTGGCGCGGTACCACTTGAGCTAAACCCCCAGCCCTGTTCTGCTTTTAATCATGTCTCAGCAGTTACCCAGTGACCCAAGATCCTCTCCCTAAACATACACCTGTTCTCTGCCATGACATGAGACAGGATATGCGCCACCCCACAGCTTCAGGAAGACTGGCACACAGTGCAGCAGCATGCAGGGGGCATGACTGGTCCCTCAGCTCGGAACATACTCCATAGCTTGAGCAGCCAACTCCCATACATCTTTTAAGATGAAGCTGTCACCTCCTGCAGGAGCCTGGCGTGGTTTGTGTGCAGATCCCACAGAACCCTTCTGTGACCCTCTGCATGATCACCACCTGACCACATTTCTGTTCCTCCCTCCAGGCTCCTGGTCATCATACCCCAGAGTCCTAGGCACAGTCAGGCTGTAGCAGTGGATGGACATTCTAGTGGGTATAAAAGTTGAGCAACTATGAGAAATCGCTACAGAGCTGGAAGAGACCAGCTGATCAACTACACCTTGTCAGTAATGCCAAACGGTCAAGGCAGGTAGTAAAGAGACAAGTTGTGCCATCAGGATGCTCTAGACACAGGCAACCCCAGGTTAAGGGGCTACAGCAGAGAAGCAGGTACCAGGTGACCTTCTAGCACTGACTCTGCAAACCCTGTGGCATATGAGGACTCTTGGCTTTTATTTTCAATTTTTAAATAACATTTTTAGTTGGTGTAAAAAAACAGTAAAGAATTTTTTGTTAGGCATGGTAGTATGCACCTGTAATCCTAGCTGCTCAGAAGGTTGAGACAGGAGGATCACAAGTTCAAGGTCAGTCTGGATAACACAACAAAAACTTGGCTCAAAATACAATTTGTTAAATGAGCTAAAGATGTAATGCAAGGGTTGATAGATCACTTGGCTAGTATTTATGAGGCCTGGATTCAATCCCCAGTGGAGAGAGTGAGGCAATCTATTAAGTTTTTTTCTGGTTTTTGTGTAGTTAAGGCTGGCCTTGAACTCACTACATAGCCCAAGCTAGTCTCCAAAGTGCAGCAATCCTTCTGTCTCAGCCTCTCAAATGCTGAGATTATAGACATGCATCACCACACCTGGCTTAAATCTTTAAATACTGATTGACTGACTGATTGATTGACGACTGTGACAGTCTCGCTTTGTAATTCAGGCTGGCCCTGAGCTCACTATGTAGCCCATGCAACCCTCCAACTGAGCAGTCCTCCTGTCTCTCCCTCCCAAGTGCTGGGATTACAGACGTGAGCCACTATGCCCAGCATTGTGGTATTTGGTACTGACTGCTGGTGGGCGTGAGCCACTACGCCCGGTATTGCTGTATGTGGTTATCCAGGATCAAACCAGGGAACTTACACTTGCTAGGCAGGCGCCAGAGCCACTGAGCTAAATCTCCGGTCCTCTTTAAATACAATTTACTTTACTTTGGTTTTGCCCACTGTCTTCCATCAGTCAGCTGTCTGCATATCATTTTGCCCAGTGTCACTGATACAGAAGAACCTGCTAGATGCCAGATGTGTTGAGTTTGTGTCTCCTGAAATCAAAAAATAAATTTTAAAGACGAAGGAGATTAGGAGTAAGAAAGGTTAAGAGTGAACTCCTGAGAAACAGCAGAGAGTGGGCAGCTACCAAGGCCTTTTGTCAGGTGTAATTTACACAGCTAAAGCTGTGATGTGGGCACAGTGTGGACCAAACTAATTAACCTATAGGGTTATAAATATAGCAACTAAGCTAATACTGATCCAATAGGGAAGCTGGGCACACAGCAAGCGTGATAACTGACATTAGCTCAGCTTATCTATGACTTCTAAAGCAGGGACATTTTGGGAAAAGATGGGTCTGGTGTTCTGGGCATCCACCCCAAAGTCTGATGCATATCTGACTTAACTGACTGGGTGGCACCAATTACTATATCACTTCAAGTTTCCATTCATCTCTTACAAAAATAAGTAAGTCTTTAATCTCGAGGCCTTGCCCTCTTTAGATGAACCTCAACCAGGTTGATGTGCTTCATATTTTGCACTGATTTTCTTAAGAGCCTGTCCTGTCTGATTGCTTATTCATTTCTACCTTAGCTGCTCATAATATCACCACACTGGGGTGGCAGTGAGTGGGGCCCACTGCCATTATCTGCTCATTACCTTGTACTTCCTAGCACCTTGGGGCAGGGCTTCCTATCTCCCCAGTGAGGGGAACTGGTCAGTCCAGCAACTCATAGGGACAGTGGAGTAGAAACTGCCCTGAGCTGCCCAGCAGGGGACTATGAAACCCCTGTTTGCTAACTGGGGTTTAAAGAGGGGGCTGGGAGCGAAAAGAGGAAGAGGCAGCTTTTGTAAAGACACTACTTTGTGAAAGAGGAAAAGCGCTGTTGAAAGCAGCCAGCCTCATTTCCGGGGGCTGCCACAAGACACAAAAACACACCTGTGTCTGCTCTGGTGTCTGGGAGAAAACCTGGTGCTAAAGCTGGAAATGAAGCTTTCCTGAGACACCCCCCCCCCCCAGTCCTCAGTGTCCTGGTCCCTGAGCACCTCCTAGATACCAAAGTCTCCCCCAAAGCAGAACAGCTGCAAAGTTCAGGCATAGGGAGGAAAGTGGGAACTTGGAGGTGGTTACCAGACTGGGGTTCACTTCTCAGGTCACTATCTACTAGCTATGTGACCTTCAGATCAGCTTCCCTAAATCAGTTCCTCTGAGGGTAAGATGGGCTCAGCAGTCAAATGGAATGATCACAGCACTTCATGAAGGTCAGGATGATATGATCACCTAAAAGCTATCTGTAAAGTACCTGCTTAATTAGTAAGATTCAATAAATGGTTAGAGAAGACAGCCCCTCCCCCATACCCACAGCTGGGCTGGGTGGGTACACTCCTGTCCCAGGAGGCTCTAAGGCACTGGTGGTGAAAATATGGCACGCGTGCCACAGCAGGCTGTTATTGCTGAAATCCCTAAAAGGTTCACCATCCCTGCTCAATGGGGCGTGTTGGCTTCCACCTGTGATGCAGAAGTACACACCCTCTTTACCAGTCCCCAAGTCTAGCAGGAGGAAAAGACCAACAGCCACGCAGCCCAAGCATGATGCCAGTGCTGGATGCCAAGCATGATGCCAGTGCTGCTCAGCAGGTAGATGACTCAGCTTCCTTCAAATGGAGGCAAGGGATCATGCAACTGCCTGAACCCCAGCCAGGCCCTGTCATGCTGCCTCCTTCTCCCCCTGAGTCTCCTGCAGGGCCTCCTGGGCCATGCTCAGGCTCACAGCTAACAGTCAAGGACTGACAGTTCTTCTATGGAACCCAGGCTCAGGGATGCTTTGAAGGGTTCGGGAAAGTACTGCGAACAAAGGTCCACATGGTTTGGACTCACAGACTTCCCATTTCAACGTCACTCTGCACTTTACCTGACCCCTCCTCAGCCACATCACCAAGCCCCAGCCTTGGAGGCCTCTGAGAACCCTGACTCCTTGGGGGACTGGGCAGGACCTTCTCACTGACTTGAAGCTTCCTAAAGGTACAAGGGTGGGGTGCTTGTCCAGTACTGCAGCTCAAGGTCACAGAGAGGACTCCAGCCCATGTGCTTGGCCAGAGAGAGAGAAAGGAACCTTTGTCTCCCTTCTCCACAGGCTTTGTCTTGCCTCCAGGTTCCTCTAATGTCTTTCCATTGCATCTTTAACTATCACGTCAAGGCATTTTCCTTTAACAGGTGTTGAAAACACCCATGGCTCTGGAGAAGACGCCCTCCTGGCCTCCCATCTCAGAAACACTAGAACATGTCTTTAGCCACACAGGTCTCTGTACGCCTCTGTCTTCACAACTGTGAAAGGGAAGATAACAGCTTCTACCAGGCATGATGGAGGTGAGGCTTAAAGACAAACTCCACTCCCCAACACTAAACGATGTCAGCAGACTCTTGAGCAAGGCAATGTTATTACATTTATATTAATAATGGTAATACGGGGCCAGAGGGTTAGCTCAGTGGTTCTGGCACCTGCCTCGCAAGCACAAGGTCCTGAGTTCAATCCCTGGTAACCACATACAATGCTGGTTGTGGAGACTCACGCCCACCAGCAATCAATACCACATACCACAGTGCTGGGTGTGGTGGCTCACCCCCATAATCCCAGCACTCGGGAGGCAGAGACAGGATTGCTGAGTTCGAGGCTTGCCTGGGCTACATAGTGAGCTCAGAGCTACCTTGAACTACAAAGCGAGACCCTGTCTCAAAAAAAAAAAAAAAAAAAAAAATATATATATATATATATATATATATATAAAAAATGGCAATACGTCCTTGCCATCATACTACAGTCTAGATAGATTTTAGGTATAGAAAGGATATGTGACTAATGCCCCTCAGCTGGGATCTGGAACAGTGTCACTCACAGCCTTGACCTCAGCAGGAGAGAGCAGTATGGCAGAAGAAACCAACAAGTTTACATAGGACCATGCCACAGAACAAGCAGCCATGGGACAGAAATGATCCAGTCACTACAAAGATCACTGCCCCTGGGCAGTGACTGGACATGGCTCTGTCTAAGGCACCCAGTGGGGTTAATAATGGCATCTATCCAAGGACATGTTGGAGAAATGATGATAGTCCACTTCAAACCTTGAAAAGAAGGGCCCTGAACTACAGTGACAGCCCAGGACTTACACGTCAACACACTTCAGTGCCTAAGCAGGTTATACCAACCTCAGTACTTCTGACATTTTGAGACAGAAGATTCCTTGTTGGTGGAAGGCTGTCTTATGTATCATAAGGTGTTTAGGGCCGGGGATATAGCTCTGTGGTTCTGGCGTCTGCATGGCAAGCACAGGTCCTGAATTTGATCCCCAGTATCACACACCACAATGCCAGGCATGGTGGCTCACGCCTGTAATCCCCACACTCGGGAAGCGGAGACAGGAGGATTGCTGTGGATTAGAGGCTAGCCTAGGCAACATAGTGAGTTTAGTGCCAGTCTGAACTACAAAGCAAGACCCTGTCTCAAAAAAAACAAAACAAAACAAAGAATAAGTAAGTAGATTTTTAAAAATACATCTGTTGTAATGTTTCATAAAGTATTTAGCAGCATCGCTGGACCCTGCCCACTAGGCACCGATGACCCCTCCAAACTCCAACCCACAGCACACAAAAATCACCCCCACTGAGAACCTGGCCATAAACCCTAACAGTCAAAACGGCATCTAGATTTACTGAGCACTTACAGTTCTGAATTGCTCGACCTCTTATCTTAATCCACGAAATAACAACATAAAGGAAAGACCGGGAACATTTTTGCAAGTGAGGAAACTAAGGCACAGAGAAGTTTAATAAAAGAGCAAAAAGGGGCCAAGTGAAGGAAATAGATTTAGGGAGTCCTCATCTCCAGGAATTCCTATGCATTTTTCTCAGGCTAAGCTCTGTTTTTCCACACAAGGAAACACAGCTACAGAGAAAGGACATGAAAGTGCACATGTGTATATGTGAGGACAGAAGGTGGAAGAGCAACCCCACTTCACTGCTCCAGATGAACATGGACTCTCAACCACCACACAACTAATTAAAAGGAGCCAGAAATCTGGACTTCATGTGAACTCTCAGGTTTTTGTTGTAGTGTTGTTGTCTGTAGTACCAGCAGCTGACCTCAGGCCCTGGTGCTTGCAAGTAAGCACAGTACCACACTTAAGCTATGTCCCTGGCAATCTATCATTTTTAAATGCTGCTACAATGTAAAAGATATCACAAACTCTCCTCCCCAACACTATAGGATGTCAGCATGCTTGAGTTGTGACCCACTGAGTTTCTGGTTGCACAGCAGGAAAACATTAATCTTTCCAAGTCTCCAAACAAAAGATTCTGTAACGTACAACAACATACAGCTCAAGAAAGCACCTAGTAGACACATGTGCCTACCATAGTTCACAACCCTAAATAACCACTGATGACATTAGCCATCTGGGAATGTGTTAGCAAGAGTTGAGACAACCTTCCTGTGAAGAGTAAAAGGGACTTCCTGTGAGTAGGTGGGACTTCCTGTGAGTAGATGGGACTTCCTGTGAGTAAAGAGGACCTCCTGTGAGGAGCATTAGAGCCTCCGCTCTTCCACTGTTTATCAGCAGCAAACTCATTGCACAGGGACTATAACTGTATGTGTAACACATATATTACCAAGACTTGTGAACTAAAACAAGGGTATATTATTAATTAATGATTATTTGTAAATTTAAAAGTATATGTATTTTAATAAATTGGCTTTATTGGTACATTTTAGGAATACATTATAATTATATTCATCACTGAAACTTTGTACTTCACATTTTTTCCCATTCCCCTGCCCTACCTTCAACCTCCTTGTTTGCACTTTTCCTTTTAACCATCAATTGTTTCCTTTCCCTTCCTTGCCTCTCTCCCAGTTTCCTTTTCCCTTTTGTCTTCCTATTTCACAAAACTTATCATACATTCTGGCTCTCATTTACACCCTCAGTTTCACACAGTGGAGAAACAATACAGTATTTCCACATCTGTGTCCTATTTATTTCACTTTTAAGTGTGGCCTCAAGGTGCATCCATTTAGCTGTAAATGTCTCTAATTTCTCTCCCGACCCCCACCCCCACCCCATACTGGGGATCAAACTCAGGCAGATATGGCACCACTGAGCTACATTTATCATTTTTATGACTGAGTAATACTCCACTTTAAGGTCGCATATTTGCAAAATAAGTTTCTGCTAATTCCCATTGTAAAGGTACAATAACAAATGGCTTATTATATCTCTGTATAGAAGCTGATTTAAAGGAAAGCAACTTCCCAAAACAAAGGAGAATGGCCATCACCCCTCCCACAGTTCTGGGGCTCTATCCTGGGTACATAATACTAAATTTAAAAAAAACTATGAGCATCCATACATTCTTGCTAGCCATATTTAAGAGGAAAGAATTAGAAATGCCCTGAAATTATATTAATAAGGTATTAGTTAAGTAAATTATGGTTTATTCGCTTAATGGAAAAGTATATGGCCAAAATGATAGGTTCTGAAAGTATGTTATTATGGGAAAATGTTTATATATAGTTCACAAGAAAAGAAATCTGAATACAAGTTGTATGTACTACAGGTTTAAAACTATAAGCAATCAAACAGATACGACAAAAATGACTCAAAACACATACAAACACATCCAAATGCTAAGAGTGCTCATCCTCCAGTAACTGAACTGTCCAGGATCAAGTACCATTTTCCTTGTCCAGCTGTCTGCAAAGTGGTCACCTGTCCCACCTTCCTGTCCCGTCTCACTGCCAGGGGCTCTCCTTTCGGATGTTTACTCGCCTCTGTGCTCAATCCAGGCCATCCGCTCTTGCCTGACTTCACCAGAGAGGCCCAACTGACAAAGGCACAGTGTAAACAAGATAATCCACCTGCAGCAGATGAGACCCACTCTGCTGTGATCGGGCAGCCAGGGCCACCTTACCCGACTGGTGGCTGTGATCTCATGTGCTGACCCCCACACCTCTCCCGGAATCAAGGACACCAGGCCCAGTTCACGCAAGGGGAGCTATTGTTCTCAGGATAGGGTTCTGGAAGCCTGGGCACTGCCCTGCCTGAGCCAGGCATGTGACCTCAGAGAAGTATACCCCTTCCAGCTCTGTAACCCCAAACGAGTCCCTTGGACTTTGCAGCTGGAGCCTTGTAACTTGTACCATTATATCTAAAAGATACAACCAAGCCCCCTGGACAACCTTTTATACCTGTGCAGGGGAGGGGCTGCTCCCTGACAAAGAAGGCCCATAAAAACCACAGGACAGTTTCATCTAAGTGGAAGCAAAAGTCCACATCAAGACCACCAGCCTGACTCCCTGCCCGGCAGACAGGGGACACTCCTCACACCTTGATGCCACAGTGGTCCTGAAGGCCACACAAGGACCTGGAAGATCAGTGGCTGCCTACAGGGAGGGAAGCCAGGAAGCTCCAGCAGGAAGAGAAACTTTTGCTTTTCACAGAATACTCTCGTTTCATGCTGTCATTACCTATTTACAATAAAAATAACTGTATAAATGTAAACAAAATCTGGCCAGAAGTATATGCAGTTAACAGTCACATCAGACCTCTAGGACAGGAAGCGGCAACCATTTCTCTTCGGTCCCCTCTAGGATGAGACAAAAGGGGCGGTCACTGCTCATGTATTATGGGGCAGAAAGGGGATGTTTCTTCCAAAATAAAGGCCAAGAAAAGATGAAAAAGCAAAAATGTACCTCATCTGTTTAAAAGAATGAGAGAATCAAATAAGAGATGTAAGTGTAAAGGGCTCAGGGAACTCTCAAATGCTTCATCACTGTAAAATATTAGAAAGACATAGTCAGGGATATAATTGAGGACATGATAAACCAGGGGGCAGGCACACAACACCCCCAGCAGCTAAGCCAGCAACAGTTAACTGTGGGGAGAGACAGCAGGTAGGATGCTGGTCTCACACCAAGAAGCTCCCCACCCACTACTTTGTAAGCCTCCAGAAGGCAGCAGAGGGCTACCCCCGGGCCTTCCCTCTAGGGCTCTGGAGAGCAAGCAGCACCTTGGTTCGGGTTCATCAAGTCAAAAAAATCAATTCACCTACAATCCTCCAACCCCGGGGCTAGCACCTGTGCCCTCGGAGACTTGGGCTGCTGCTCAAAACCAGAGTCCCACTGCAGTGTGTGACCATCAGGCCACAGTCCCCTGGGAAGACTGAGCCAGCACTCACAATCGCTGCTTCCACTGGCTGACATCAGGATGGCAACAAGGCAACAAGGTGCAACAAAGCAACAAGGTGCTTCCGGCTGGGAAACACCCTCTCTCCCTTAGGCCACCCTGGAGTCCCCAGAAGTCCCACATATGTGCGCCCAGGCCAGGGCACGGGCCCTGGGTGATCTGCCTAAGCAAAGACCTTCCCAAAAGTGATCTCAGATGCCTGCTCCTCTGGTAACACAAACAAGAATATCTGGTGAACTTATCAAGGGCTGAGTGCCAGCCTTTCAAAGCCAGCAGTCAGCTGGTTCCCTCAAAGATGAAAAGCAAGAGTTCTCCGGAACATCTCCACCCAGATCTATTTACTTTCCACCCACCTGGGAGCAGCTGCTGAAGAAGCTGACAACCACCTGGCCCTCTGTCTCCTCCCCTCTAAACCAGCTTCTCCCACCACTCCCAAATTGTGACTGCTGGGGTCTTGGAAATTCAGAGTCTAGGTGACCAGGGGCACCCAAAGCAGCTAGGGTCAAACCAAACAGACCTGGGCTTCAGACTCGGACTACACAGATCATTAAGACTGCCTTCCTGGACCAGGATTCCACTGTCAGCCTCAGTGTCCTTATCTGTAAATTGGGGTAATGACCTACAATGGCACAGAAGGGGAGAGATCAAATTAGATCCAGGGACTTAAAGACTTAGTCCAGGGGCCAGAGATTTAGCTCAGTGGTTCCAGCGCCTGCCTCGCAAGTGCAAGGTCCTGAGTTCGATTCCCAGTAACCACATACAATGCTGGGCATGGTGACTCACACCCACCAGCAATCAATACCACATACCACAGTGCTGGGTGTGGTGGCTCACCCCTATAATCCCAGCACTCGGGAGGCAGAGGCAGGATGACTGCTGAGTTCGAGGCTTGCCTGGGCTACATAGTGAGCTCAGGGCCAGCCTGAACTACAAAGCGAAACCCTGTCTCAAAAAAAAAAAAAAAAAAAAGACTTAGTCCAGTGCTTCATCCATAACAGACACTTGAAAAGGTTAACCCAGCTGCTAGTCACTGGCTGTGTGACCTCCATTAACCTACCCAGGCCTCAAGTGCCTCCTCTGACAAATGGGAATAAACAGTATCCCTACTCTACAAGGTCAGTGTCAAGATCAGGGCAATGGATGCAAAACAGCCAGCAAGATGCCCTGGTCTTTGCAGGAGCGCAATAAACCGCTGCCACTTCCCATCACCTTTCTATTTACTCAAAGTTAATCATTCCCAGAGCTCCACATACTGGCAAGAAAGGTCTTGTTATTTTTTCTCCACTGAAGAGGAAACTCAGCCTCTGGCCCCAGTCAGGACCCTGGAACAGGCTGAAGAGGAGACAACATTTCCTGGTTTGTCCCATCTGTAGCCCATTTCAGGGGCAGCAGTGTCAGGACAGCCCAACAACCACAAAGGCCAAGGAGCAGGGGGCCGCATGGCTCAACATGGGGAGTGGTTTGGCCCAACAAGCCCCACCCTGCTTGGAAAGAGCTCCCAGAGCACCTTGACGCCCAAACCTGACCTCCCTGTGCAGCAGAGGGGGACCCTGGAGACACTTGGAGAATTCAGAGCTATTACAGTTTATAGCTAAATGCTCTCCCCCAAAGCTGAACGCATGCATAAACTGGATTGTGAATGTGTGATATGCATCACTGGATTAGTCCACTGATGGGTTTATAGCTGGGTGTGACGGGAGGTAAAACTTGGTAGGGGGAGGACAGTGTGGGTGTGGCCTGGGAAAGTCTTCCTATATCCCTTCTCCTCCTCTGATCCTTCTCTCCTTCCTGGGCCATGCTTTGGACTGTCTCTCCCCTGCCAGGCCGGCTGACTGAAACCTCTAGAAACTGAGAGCCAAAACAAGCCTCTGCCTTTCACTTGTGGGTGTCAGGTGTTTTGTCCCAGTAAAGAGAAAATAAGCCAAGAGCCATTCTGAAAGCCAGACAGACACAGGATTGCAGTGAAGGCACTAGATCTATCTTCTTAGCCTCCCGCCAGTCAACTGCCCCTCCCCCAGTCTGCCACTCTCCACAGCCTCCCTCCCAGAGACCAGAGAACCCTGAGCAACTGCAGTCCCACTGCATGCTCTGCAGTGACCACAGCCCGACTTGGAGGCTGGCCTTGCTGGGACTTCGTCCCTACGTCAGCAAAACAATGCTAAAAAATGAGCTTCTATTTCACAAGCCAGACACCAGGCAAAAGCAGGTCCTGGACCTCCCCCTTCCAGAGAGGGGAAAGTGGGCTGGGTTAGCAGGGCAACAGCACAATGTCCGGAGGCCAGCAGGGACACGGACGAGGAGGTAGGAGGGAAGCAGACTGGCGCCCACTCCGGGAGGCCAGTGTGGAAAAGCCTGCTCCCCACTGCTATCTCTGTGTCTGCAGCCAGACTCTAGCCTTGGCAGATGTGACAGCACACAGACTTCAGGCTATAGCTCACACAAGTGGCCTGCACATTCCTTCCCCAAAGAAGGAAAAGCCACCTAAAAGTGAGGTCATTTAGTTTTTCTGGCACAGACACCAAGAACTGTAAGTCACCAATTCTACAGAGAATTTCCCCAGATGACAACAATTCAGCCCAGACTGGTAGCCTACTACATGAGAGCTGCAGGCTGGCAACCCTACCATGACTGCTTTGTGTAGCTGAAGTGTGATGCTGAAGCCTCGAGCCTCATCTGTGAAATGGGAATGATCACATCCAGCTCTCCTGGGATTATAGGAAAAACTAACAAACATGATGATACTTGACTCACAAAACAAATATAGTTAGCTTCCATACTCCCTCTAGGGTCATTTCTGCTGAATGTCCCTTGCCGAACAGGAATGAGGAGCTGCCTGGATTGCTTGGAGCTTTTCTCCAGGAGTCAAATCACACTTAAAACAAACTTGCAAAAAAAAAAAAAAAAAAGATACGGAGATACTGCTTGGGATAAGTAGGTGCCCCAGGCTCCTCGCTGTGCCCCTAAAATAACATCCCACGCTGGTGCTTGTGTTCTGGCCCGTCCTGCAGTCTGCCCCTGGCTACCCAGACCCCGGGAACTCTGAAGCCCACACCAGCAGCTACAGGCAGCAGGGCCATCAGCTCTGTGAGCTTCTTCCAGAGACATGTCCTGGAGGTCCCAGGCCCAACCTGGAGAGACCACTTCTGTGTTACAGACATGAAGCCCCAGAAGAGCAGCCCGACAACAGACAGAGACAAGAGCATTGGCAGAGCAGCTCAGTGCAATGGCCGCCCACTTAAACATGCCTCAGAACCACTGCACCCGCCAACAGTTTTTGTTTTTGTTTTTGTTTTTGAGACAGGGTCTTGCTTTGTAGTTCAGGCTGGCTCTGAGCTCACTATGTAGCCCAGGCAAGCCTCGAACTCAGCAATCCTCCTGCCTCTGCCTCCCGAGTGCTGGGATGACAGGCGTGAGCCACCACACCCGGCACTGTGGTATGTGGTATTGATTGCTGGTGGGCGTGAGTCTCCACGCCCAGCATTGTATGTAGTCACTGGGGATTGAACTCAGGACCTTGTGCTTGTGAGGCAGGCGCCGGAACCACTGAGCTGACCCTCCGGCCCGCCAACAGAGTTTTTGATTCCAAGTTTCCATGCAGGTGAAGAAATTGCATTTCTAACAAACAGCTAGCTAGCTATGTGATACTGGTGCTCCTGGTCAAGGGGCCACATTTTGAAGATCTTAGGCTTAGTGGCTAAGAAGGGGGATTTGGCACAAGGACCCTAATTTACTCACAACTTGTAGCAGGTTCCTAACTTTTCTGAACCTCAATTCCCTCATCTATAAAAAATGGGACAATACCTTTCTCACTGGGTTATGAAAGGCTTCCACTGAGCTAATCTATGAAAAGAGATTAGCACGTCCTAAGTAGTTAATAGAGTCTAGAACTACTGTGTGGCAGAAAAGATCACAAATTCAAGCCCAACCTGGGCAGCTTAGTGAGACCTTGTCTCGAAATGAAAAAGAGCTGGGAATGTAGCTCTGTGGTAGAGCACCCCTGGTTGCCACCCACAATACTGCACCCCCCAAAAAAATAAAACACAGAGGACTGGGATTATAGCTCAGTGACCGAGCACTTGGTCACCATGTGTAAGACCCACCTGCAGGGGAGGGGAGGAGGGCGGAAGATGGGGTGGGGGGAGGATCTTCTAACCCCTTTAAGAATGAGTGACAGGCATCCTGAAGGCCACAGAAAACTACTTGAGTTCCAGGGACATCGGTGCCCCACTTGACCATCCACAAGACTCCTAGGCAGCTGAGAGGATCAGGAGCTCCGACAAAGGCCTGCTGGCCAGGGAACCAGACTCCACCTCAGCATGGCCAGCCTGCACCCAGAAAACATCTATCTGCATTTCTGGAGGGTGGAAGAAGAGCCACAGGCAGACCTGCTGGGAAGCCGGGGACCCACAGAAACCAGGAATCCATGGGTACACATCCCCACAGGAAGTCCTGGGCAGCTTATGCAGCTGCCTCTCCCAAACCTTGTGAGAGAGAAAGTTCAGTATTTGGCCTCAGGCAAGGATGGGGCTGCTGAAGACAAGGGGCTGCTGAAGACAAAACAGACCAGGAGGAGCCCCAAGAGAGGCGGGCAGAACCCAGATCCCACAGCTGCTCAAGATTCTGGCTCTTAGAACCACTCACTGTAGACACAGTCACCGCTTGGGGAACCACAAGACACCAGCTAATCTGCTCAACAGTCCTGCGGTAAAAGAGCAGGAAGCTGAGGGTCGCAGGTGGCAGCAACCTTGCTACAGTCACTCAGCTACAAAGAGGCAGAATGCAGATTTAAACTGAGGTCTACAGAATGTCAAAGCCTGTGCCCTTTCACTCTCCAGGGGCAGAGACTCTTCCGGACCAGCTGGACAGTAAGAAAGATTCAGCCCTGAGCACCCATTCTGCCCACCACCTTGTACCCTGCCCCGCACCACCCTAAAGCCACAGAGCCCTGTTCTACCATCTCTGGGCCAGTAGTGGGGGGCAGCCTGGAACAGATACAAATCACCTCCAGCATCCATATGCAGCCAGGAGAGAAGGCTGTGGCCCTCTCCCTCCATGGGGATCCAGGATGGGCCGGGCAGGGTTTCATTCTAAGTCTCTTCTTTGGGAGGCAAAAAGAGAGTTTAAGTTCTTGTCTCTTTTGGCTTCTGAACACAAAGCTCATTGAGAAAGACAATGAATAACTGAAGGGGCAGCCAAGCTGGTGGTACGGATGCCAGGGTGTGCACAGCAGCCTGTCTGGGCTTGGACTGGCCTGTCAGCAGCTCCCACACAGCAGGCCAGTGCCCGTTCTCCTGCCTCGCCTGAACCAGGCTCCCCCAGGGGGCCAGGGCAGTCATCCACTCATTCTCTATATTCTGACCCGCACTGGCCCTGCACCAAGGGTAGACACAGAGCTCCTAAGGCTGGAGCTATAGTGTGACGGGGAGACAAAGGTAGTGAAAGCTCAAGGGCACACAGGAAAAGTCCTAGAAGATGTGAGGCTCAACCAGCCGACCTGGTCCTGGGCTGGGGATGAGGAGGTCCTGAGCCCTGCCGCGAAGCCAGTGAATTCCTGTGGCTGAAGAGTGCTTGTTAGGTGAAAAGCTTGTAAGTGTGAAGGGGCCCACTGGATCTATCATCTAAATGAAGGCACCTGAAAATAAAAGCTATTAATCACCTTAAGATGTAAATAAAAGGATGCACAAAGACCCTTGCATGGGGGGTGGGGCCAGAAAGTGGCCATGCCCAAAAGATGCACAATAGCAAAGGCCCCAGGGAGGGAGAGGCAGAAGGCCTACTCCATATGATGGGAAAATGGCTCCTGAGACTGGTGCAAGGGGAAAGGAGAGAAGGGGGCAGGCACCCAGATCAGCTGGCCACAGGGGAACATAGGCAGGATACCATGATTAGTTCCCCTGAGAACAACGGAACCCACTGAAGAGGTTCCTCTGATTTCAGCCTAACTGAATGAGGGGCAGAGATGTGGTCTCCAGAGCCAGGTGTGGTTAACACACAATGACACCTGCCATCTCCGCAAGTGCTCTGGCTGCACCCAGAAGACAGCAGGGGTGGGCTGGAGAGACAGCAAAGATGAGATGGAGACCAAAGTAGCTCAGACTGTGGTGGAAGTGGAGACAGAAGTGGGTAGACAACAGAGAGACTCGGGAGAAGCCAGCCCGGGTCTCAGCCTGGAGCCAACAGGATCCAGCTGGGAAGCTGCCATCCACTGACACATAGCTGGCCTGCCAGGCCTCAGGAAGGGGAAAGGGAGAGGTGGGCACTGCCTTTCTCCATCCTCCACGTTTTCCATGCTCTAGGCAGTGGTGGCAAGTCTATGGCACATGTGCTGCAGCCTGCAATTTGTTATCACTGAAAGCTCTAAAAAGTTTGCCATCACTAGAGAAATGTCTGCAGGAACAACGAACACACGGCACTAGGAGACCGGGATCTAATTCTGGTTCTACCACCAGGGAGCAGAGTACCTTAACCCAGGGCCTTCAAGCTTCCACACCTATAAAGCCCCTGGCTCCATGGTCCACACCTGCTCACCCACTGGGCTTCAACAGGATCAAGTGACAGCCAGTGGCAGAGCAATCTAAGGGGTGCCATCCCCCAAACGGGCCCACTCATAACAAATGTTCAAAACACCAATCCCACCCAGGCAGCCTCCTGTTCAGGAGTCTGGGGTGGGGCCCGTGAGTCGGTACCATTCTATGTACTCTAGGCGAATCCTGTAATCAGGCAAGCTTGGGCAACTCCAGACTGGAGAAAGGCACAGGAAGCCCAAAGCGCCTCAGCTTCTGCACAGCCAAGAGGAAGGAGGGCTTGCTAACAGCACTTTTTGGTTCACCCACACAGTATTAACTTCTGGCCACACCTAGGGAGCCCACCAGGTCCAGGACGCCAGCCTGGGTGGTTTACTTCCATCACCTCAGTTAATCTGGGCAACAACCTGGCAAGACAGGCTGGCATCTTTTTACAGAGGAAGAAACAGGCTTACAGGAAGATGGCCAGGCTTCCTCTGCTCCAGCTCTGGAGTCCAAAGCCAGGCTCTTCCCACCCAACATCCCGTAGCCTGGGCAAGACCCACCCTCCTGCAAGGAGAGAGAAATCAAAGGTAGCTCCAAGTAGGTTTGCTCTTCCACTTCCTCCTATGGGCTTGGGCAGATGAGTCCCACTCATCCTACAGGACAACAGGGACCCTACTGCAGGGAGACAGAGGCCACTGACCCCAGACATGAGGGAGACAAAGGTCCTGGATCTACACAGGGTAGTAAGACTTATGAAGCATACAGGAACCTCAGGGAGTGGGAAATGCTCTCCAAAATGCCCAATGATGAAGTGAGGGGCTCTGAGGGCGTCCAGTAAGGAGGGCTGTTCGAGATCCTAGAAAAATGTGCTTCGGGAACACAGCCCAGAGCTCCCTGAACACCTCCTCACCCTCACATAGGCCCTGCTTAGAGCAGGCACACAGCCCCACACCAGCAACTCCCAACTCCCTAGGGAGGAAGCAATTTCTTCCAGGAGGAGGAAGCTGCGCCTAGCCTCCCACCCCTTCAGACATCTCAGAAGCAGAGAGAAAGCAGGTTGGGTCCCAGTTCTCCCCAGACCCCTCCCACCTGGGGGAGGAGCACAACAATGACAACAGCCAGCACTTATTACTACACACTTAATTCCCAGGACCACAGTCTTCACAGCAAGTTTATTAAGAGATAGGTTTCTTTGATCCCATTTTAGAGAGGAGTGAGGACAGGAAAAGCTGAGGCTCAGGGGACAACTCAGTACCAAAGACCTGGGCCCAAATCGACCAGGAGTTCCCTAACACTGCATCCCAAATTCTTTCCATTATTGTTTTCCTTCCCTCACTTGGCACCCTTTCAACAAAGACGCTGCCAACGTATGATGGCTACACTTCCATATTTTTGACAGTGAAGGCTCTAAAGTGACATGCATTCTGCAGAAGGTATGGTTGGAATTCTCAACCTATAGTCTTCCCGGGTTAGCAATCTGCAGTACACCGCTCAGGACACTGCCCAGGGGCAGCATCACACCTGCCAGAGCCCTGTACTCACAAGGAGTGGGAAAAAACACATGACTGAGCTGGGTGGTCTGTGAGTTAGGGGTGCTGGATGCGGTTTTGATTTAGGATATTTTCAACTTATCATGGGCTTCCTAGAAAATGACCTTGTCAAGAGTCAAGAAATATCTCTGTGGAGAGACCAGACCAGCCACTACCAGGCCCCATGAAAGTACAAGAAATGACCTCACTCTCAGGGAGTTAGAATTAGCTGACAGACACACAAGACTACTGGGGAGGGGGGGAGTGCATCTCACGGAGTGTGGAGCAGCGCTCAGAACACAGAGGGGGCCACATACAGATCCTTCCTGGGTGTTGAGAACAAGACTCAGAGTGCAGCCCACACCTGCAGCAGAGACTAGTTTTGGGGTCAGGGTGAAGCTGCATCTAGCAACTGACTTGCTAGGAGGGCTGACTTCAGAGTACAGCACTCAGGGTGAGGGCAGCAATCAGGACAGGGATGCTCCTGTTAGCAAGGAAGAGCTGGGACTCTGCTCCAAAGAAACCAGGAAGCAGTGCATTATTTATTCTTTAACTCCCTGCCAAAGATGTGTCACACAGTAACCCTCTGGGAAACAGCCTGAGGACAGCAAACCCTGGGGTTCCCTACTCCTCCCCCGAGTCCGTCTGTGCTACAACCTCCTTCCCCAAGGCTAATGCCGGACGAGGTTCTGAGGAAGGGAGAGGCAGGACCTGCTCCAAAAAGGATCTTCTCCACCAGAACATGCTGGGACTTCTCATTAGCTCAGCCCCAGCTTCCCAGAGCTGTGTGGCAGCCAGCAAGCACTGGACATGGTGTGTCCCGGGAGACCCAGCTGGCCAGCCCACCAGGCTCTGCAGACAGCTACTGGGGCAGGGAGGCCAGGGCAGGAAGTGGTGGCGTCTAAGGCCTTCTGCTGACCTGTCAGCCCACCTCAGGGCTCAAAGTGCTGCAAGGAGTAAATACATATAAAACCTAGCTATTCCACTTCTGGTATACACACAGTAGAGTGCTTGACTCAGATGAGTGAGACCCTGGGTTCAATCCCAAGCACCACAAAACATAAAAACCTTTAAGATGTAAAATTTTGGAGCTGGGTATAGTAGTGCACACCTATAATGCCAGCACTCTGATGGTTGAAAAGGAACACGAGATATCAGTGTGAAATACATACTGAGTACTGCCTCAGAAAAAGTTAAATTTTGTATGTTTTACCCACCAAAATATATACATAATTGCACATAAACTTTTATGCCTGGAGGGGCACAGGGCAGGGTCAGTAGTCACCTGTGGGGATTTGTTATTCTGTCATAAACAGGCCACAAGTTTTATGATAAAACCAAACAGACAATGAAGGTTTGAAACCAAAAACGTTTCTAATAAAGCTGTTTAACAAGTTCCAGTTAGAGGAGGACCATGTCATTCTAACTCTTCTTACCACCACACCAGCCACCCCCAGAGGCAGAGAAAGCAAGCCCAGCCAACTCCTTAGGACCTTTTTGGAGGGGCAGGAGGGAGAAGCACGAGTGCACACAAGTGCACGGACGGACAGACAGGCAGACACACACACCCGAGTCGCAGGACAGGGACAGGGGTGCTGTCTCCCACCTCCACCCCACCCTGGCTGACTCCAGGGTGACTCAGGCTTTAGTTCCCCGGAAGGAAGCCAGCCAGCCTCCTGCCTTCCCTTTCTAGGAAGGCACAAGAGAATGACTTGGCCCAATCCCTGAGCCCAACCTTTTTACTCAGCCTGCTCTGGAGACACTCCCCACCACCCTCCATGACAGATGTATGAGACAGCTCATCCAACTAAGGAAGTCACCATGGACGAGACAGGGCTCCCACCTCCCTACCCCCAGTTCTCAACATCATTACACCAGGAGGGAGGCTCAGAAGCTCAGGGAGCCACAGGCTTGGGCTCTGGCCCCCATATTCTCACTGACTAGCTGTGTGGATTTGCCTCGGTTTACTCAACTTGAAAGGGATGGGTCGGTGATGTCTCTGAAATTCCAGGATTCTGTACGAGCTGGGTGGGTGACATCTGGAACTGAGAGAGGAGGGGAGGGCAGGACACAGTCTTGGGAACATTCTTGCTGGATATGAAGACACACACCTGGTATCCCAGAAACAACAGTTCTAACTAGAAACCGCGCGCTGCCCACACACACTGCCAGGCCAAGCAACTCACTCTCTCACTCACTCTATTTAATCTCCTCTAAGCTCTTACTCTATGCTGGAGCTGGAAAACCACACACCACAAGCCCTGCCTTGGAGGTGCTCATGCCTGGTGCGCTTCTCCACAGCTTCAAGCGCTGCTTCCCTATCCCCTGTCCCCAGGGCAGCTCTTCATGAACATCAAGATGGGAGGGAAGCCCACAAAGGAGCCTCAAGCACCAAACCAAACTCAGAGTCTGGAAAGTGTGGTTTGAATCCTGAGTCTGCCGCCGGCTTGCTAGGTGACCCTGGAGAAGATCTGAGCCTTGGGGCACCGTTTCTTCATCTGACAGGTGGGGCAGGTTCTGGTGTCTGTAGCACCCCCCAGCTGAGAGTCCATGTTAGGATCTAGGAAGTTGATCAGACCCTCAGTCCTGGGAGCTGGGGAAGGAGGCCCGTTGGAGTGTCCTCAGGCAGCAGCTTCCTGTGGCCCCTGCTTGGACCCTGCAGTGCCCTGACTGAGCCGGAATTTGCAGACTGCAGACAGACAAGCTGACAATCAGCCAACTCCAAGGAAGTTCAGAGGCCCAGGGGACACAGCTCCAACCTGGCAACATCCAGCCACCAGGCAGCACGAAGGCAAGCATCCTGCTCTAACTGCTGGAGTAAAACAGATGTCACAATCTTCTCAGAGTCGGAGCAGTTTGGCTCAGGATAGGGTCGGAGGAAAAGAAGGCAGCTACTGACACTGCTTCTGTGCCATAGGCCTAGTGGGGTAAGAGACGCCCAACCCGCTCCGCCCTCACCCCTGCCGGATTTTAACTGTAAACACAGCGTTTTTCTAAAAAGGAAAAGGCTTAACACAAACCAGATGTGGCGGGGACATTCCCTCACCCCCTCTTTGGCCCTAAAATTAAACACTCAGTATCTCCTCTGCCAAAATTCACTGTAAGGTCCAGCCTTAAAGCGCCAGAGCCTCTGGTTCTCACCCTCACACAATCTCAATCACAGGCCCACTTAAACAAAATGTCAAAGTCTTCCAAACAGCAAATGTAGATGGTGCCCCCCACATATCTACCTGGCACCCACACAGGCAGACACATTTGGAAGTAGAGGTTACTGGAGAGGAATGTTGATGTTCTACCACCAAGGTCACCTCAGCCCAAAGAGACCAAAAGGGCAACCTTGGGATATGGAGATTTCCCTAGTTTGGGACTCACCCCAGCAGTCAGCACGAATGGGGCTCAGATGGGACCTGCCATTGGACACAGCCCACACATGGGGAACTGGCGTGCACACCAAGGATCTAGCCCAGTGGTTCCAGCATCTCCCTGGCAAGCACAAGGTCTCAAGTTTGATCCCTGGTACCACATACAAAGCCAACCATGCCTGGGTTACAGGCTCATGCCTGTAACCCAGCACTCAAGAAGCAGAGGCAGGAGGACTATTGAGTTTGAGGCTTGCCTGGGCTATATAGTGAGCTCAGGGCCAGCCTGAACTACATGGCAAGACCCTAGCTCAAAACAATAAAACAAGACCCTGTCTCAAAAAAAAAAAAAAAAAAACAGTTCTTAAAAAAATACAAAGAAACAACTGACCAGGTCTGGTCATTATGGGCTTATAGTCCCACCTACTTAGGACAAGAGGATCACTGGGTCCATAATCTTGAGACCAGCTTGGTCAATACAGGGACAGTCAGAAAGAGAAAGAAACAAAGAAAAAGAAGGGAAGATTCACCACACTGCCACTGAACTACAAAAAACAAGATCCTGTCTCCAAAAAGAAAAGAAATTCATTTCCTGTCTTCAGTTTTTAATGCCAAGAAAATGGGGTGTAGCCAGGCATGATCACTGAAGCTGGAGGATCAGGATCACTGTGAGTTCAATGCCTGCCTAGGTTACACAGTAAGATCCCATTTAAAAAAAAAAAAAAAAAAGAGGAGGGGGGAAGGGAAGGAAAGGGGGAGGGAGAGGAGGAGGAGGAGGAGGAGGAGGAAGAGAAGGAGCAGCAGTAGCAGCAGCCAGGTGTGGTAGCTCACACCTGCAATCCCAGCACTCAGGAGACAGAGGCAGGAGGATTGCTGAGTTCCAGGGCTTGCCTGTGCTACACACACTGAGCTCAGGGCCAGCCTGAACTATAAAGTGAGACCCTGTCTCAAAAAAAAAAAAAAAAAAAAAAAAACAGTAACAGGCATTTACTGAACTCTGAGCACATACAAAGCAGAAATGCTCTCAACAAAATCCATCTTAGGACAACTGGACTATGTTGGTCTTTCTAGCTTTCCCCAGAGCTGGGGTGGTTGCCTCCCTGTCCCAAAAATCCTCCTTGTCTTAAGGAGCCTTCCAACCAGGCTGAAGGGTCAGCTTCCTCCCAATTCCCACCTTTAACCCTCAGAGCCACACCCTGGCACTCAGCATCAATCAGCTTGCCCAGATGGGATATCTGGTCTCCCCAACAAAGACACACTACCCCACTAACCTGGCTTTATGCTGAGGGACCACACCTTATGCCGTGTGTACTCCATACAGCCTGCACTGAAAGTGCATAGGATGGATGGTTAAATCTCACCAAGGACCAGATGTTTTGGTGCATGCCTATCATCCCAGCCCTCAGGAGAATCATGGGTTCAAGGTCAGCCCAGACTACACAGCAAGTTCAAACCCAGCCTCAGGTACAGAGTAAGAACTTGTCTCAAAAACAAAACAAAACAAAAACAAAACCACAACTCACCAAGCTGTTGCAATGCAAGAAAAAAGTACATGATAGCAGAAAAATATGTGAAAAGGGATGATGCTTCAGACAGACTTGCTATAACATATAAAAACTACTGAGTATTTATAACATAACCAATTGCATTTTTGCTTATCGTCTTCCTTATCTAAGCTAGTTTTACATTTGCAACCAATTATAACATACATACTATTTGGTGTTCCCTATTTTCAGTAGTCCTTTGACTACTTTGTTCCTATATAATCTTCCTAACTACCCTTGGTAAAGATTTCCATAATATTCCACCACCACAGATGGTTTTGTTAAATTACTCCCCTGAAGCTGGTTACACAGGGAAGTGCTTTTTCCATTTTGTTCTTTCTGATAGCACACAAACAGCATTTCAAGGCGCCTTTTATTTCACCTGGACCATTTGCTCAGTATGGCCAGTTCTGGAGGGGAAGTGGCTTCCACTGAAGATTTTGCCTCCAGATGAAGCACTCTAGAGATCGGTTTTTGCCCTACCTCTTTTGACCCATCTTCTGGTAGTCCTGGCCCACTCTGATGTCCACCAGCCTGTGGTGGTTGCCCTGGCGCCTTCCCCACCAGACTCCATTCCCTTCACCCACCCTCAACTGCCCTCTATCTCTGAGCTCCCTGGCCCCTGTTTTGCTCTGCTGTCTCCAGTATCATTTCTGTGAAGTTCCCATCAGGCAGAAAAACAACCAGGGGGCTCCCCGACCCAGAGTCCCTTGACACGAAACCTAGGAGTACGGAATCCTAGGGGTCTATGGGTTACACTAAGTCCTACATGCCTCCTGGGCAGCCCTAGGGGGCAGTGTGAGTCTGTGACAGCCAAACAACTGCTCCCCGCCTCCCCGGCAGGTGACTGCAGCCTCACAACAAAGAGGAGGTGTTCACAGAACCCAGGGCTGGCCCAAGCCCTGCTGGCCACCTGGATGAGAGCCACAAGCCAGACAACAGCCACAGCCAGAATCTGGCACAGCAGGGACTAGAGGACCAGGGGTCACTAAGGTGGGCTGGAGGAAGGAACAGGAACAAGACAGAATGCAGAGTCCAATGCCCTCTCTACAAGAAACCAAACAGCGCTGGGCAGGTCAACAGAGGACACAGATGTTTATATGCTTTGGCAGGGGAGGGTCCACAGCACAGCAGTGGGCAGTGTGGGCTGTCTGCCGTGTAGACAGTTCCTCAGAATCCCTGCAGATCAAGTAAAGCACGCCTGCAGAAGCCACAGCTCCAAGTGCTGGCAAGGAAAGCAGTCGGATTTCCTTTCCTTTCCCTCTTAGTAAACAGGGATTTGGGGTCCAGAATAAATACCTGATTCCCATCAGGATGGCTAATGAATTTTAGTCCACATCATGAAGAGACCAAACTTCATTAGAATGGCCAGGAAGGGGCCGGAGGGTTAGCTCAGTGATTCCAGCGCCTGCCTCGCAAGCGCAAGGTCCTGAGTTCAATCCCCGATAACCACATATAATGCTGGGTGTGGAGACTCACGCCCACCAACAATCAACACCGAATACCACAATGCAGGCGTGGTGGCTCACACCTGTCATCCCAGCACTCGGGAGGAAGAGACAGGAGGATTGCTAAGTTCGCGGCGGCTTGCCTGGGCACCATAGTGAGCTCAGGGCCAGCCTGAACTACAAAGCTAGACCCTGTCTCAAAAAAAAAAAAAAAAAAATGGCAAGGAAGGAAAGTGAGTAAAGAAGCTGAACTCTTTCAATTCAGACTGAAGTAGTAACATTCTTGTATACAGTTCTCTAGTTTTCTTTTAAAATGAAGTACTGCTAGAAATTCAGTTAACTGGGATTGGAATGGACCATTTGGTTCCCAGGTCTGGATGAGACCCCAGAGGCCCACTAATCACAGGGAAGTTATGGCCCCTAGAGAGAGCATTTAACCCAGGTCAGGTGAGGCAGAACCTCCATGACCTGCCCACCTCCAATCCTCTTCATTAAAGATCCTTCCTCTCTCCTTCCCTGATCCCTGCATAAAGTCACCATCTCCTCTAAGACATCGCTCTGCCTCCTCAGCACAACAAGTCTTCCCTGGGGCAGCGGGCAGGCATGGTACAGGGTCTAACATGCCAGACAGAACAAATCAATCCCAGCTGTCCACATGGCCACAAGCTGGGGAGCTCCTCATCTGAAAATAAAAACAGCAGCTGAGACATTCCAGCAGCTTCTCAGTCATTGCCCCCAAAGAAATATCCCCAAACCAGATTCACTCTGGTGAATCCCACGACTCCAAAGTTCTGTTCATCCAAAGCTCCTGGAAACTAGAAGATGGCTCCCAACTATGTCCAGCCAAGGCTGGCCACAGAATGTCTTAGGGACATAAAGCACCCTGACAGTGCCATGGTGGCACAAGGTCCAGGGAGTACTAAGATGCTATCCTTGCAGCATCATCTCTTTTACCCCTAAGGGACACCTCTGGCCCTCCAGCCGTGGTCTCTGCCCTGAACTATCCAATTCCACAAAACAGCCTGGATTTCAGGAGACGGTGAGCTTCAGGGCATCAGTTCCTACACTCTAACAAGACTCAGCCATCTGGGTTTGGCACTGCCATGAACACAGCACCAAGTATGCCTGAGATATTCGCCCCTCTGACACTTGAGGCCACTTCAGGTCAGTTCTTACAGCTTATAATGCCTGAGGCCTCACTCCCTGTTTGAGGAATCACATTACCCTACCGTATTCTCCTTCTGTCCCAACTTCTGGGGAATTCAGTCAGACATGTAATGCTTAGATGACGGTGGAGTGACACAGCAATGGAAGCGATGCCCTGGATTCGAGGTGGGGTCTAGTCCAGCCGGGCATCCAGCCAGTATGACAGAGGTCACTCCTGCAGACAGGGATGGAGGACAGCACGTACCTGAACCATGGTACAGCAAGTGCCTGAGCTTTGAGAAGTAGAGCCAGGAAGTGAGAGCTGGACACAGGGACAGCAAGCGTAAGTTCTTGTTCATGATTCTCCTACTTCCCTTCAATAGGACCAACACCCTGGCTCTTCAGACGGGCCTCATAAACAGACAGGAACTTGGGGAATGCAGTCAGAGGCCAGATCTGGGGAAATGGGCCTCAGACACATTCCACTTCTTGACCACTTCTTCCACCGAAGCTCATCATCAATGGCGCCCTTCCTGCCCTTACAGCCTGGGCTGTAGTGGCCACTGGAATCTCCTGTAATGCCAGCAGGTGACTGGATTTAACATTTTCCTCCCAAGTATTTAAATTTGGAGTTTCCTAACCCATCTTCTACATACATGGCACTGGATTAAAATGCTAATCGGAACCTTAGAGATGTAAGCCTAGGAGCAGACAGATCGGTCAGTAGCTGAGAAGAGGTTTAGCTTAGAAGAAAATCAGCCCTCTCCAGAACAGGGCATGCCTAGGGACAGCCACTCACAGGGAACTGGCAAGACCCAAAGCCCTGACTGGCAAGAGGAAAGGAGTTACTGCGGCAGCACACCCACCTCACACCTCTCAGGTAGCAGAAATTCAGGTAATCCTTATTCTTTTCTTCATATTTCACTGCAGTTTCCAGACTTGCCACAGTAAATATTACCTTCCTCTCTTCCTTTCTTTCTTTGCAGTGCCGGGGATCGAGCCAGGACCTCACGCATACTAGGTAAGCACTGTCCACTGAGCTATATTCTGAGCCCTTATTTATATTTTGAGACATAATCTCACTAAATCATCCAGTCTGGCCTCAGACTCAAGATCCTTCCACCTCAGCCTCCTCAGTAGCTAGGACTGTGCCACCATGCCTGGCTTTCCTTTTTAATTAGAAAAAAATAGCTGGGTATTGCTGGCAGCAAATTAAGTCAATCAGCCATTTTAAAAGCAACTGATTTTTAAAAAGAACTGATTAACTACATAAAATGCTTCAGAAATGGACATCCCTGACTGACTAACCCAGCTCCTGAGCATTACCCAGGAATGCAGGAGAATGTCCCCAAAAAAGGACTATTTAGAGGTATTATCCACAATAGCCCAAAGCTGGAAAATATAATAATGCATAATCATGGAGTGACTGCTAGGAGGCCTGAAGCAATGGGCAAAGGTCAGCCACACTTGACCATACCATCGCCTCCCCACACAGCCTTTATACCTGTGCTGGCGACCCTATGGGCAACAGCACCTTATGGCCAAACAGCCGTGGCCTCCACCACTATCCTACTGAAAAGGTGGGTGGTCCAGTCTTCATTTCCATAGCAACATAGCAGCTCTGGCCCTGACAAAACTGGCACTCAAAGCAAACAGTTCTCAGTAAAGTTCTGAGAAAAACCTCTCAACTTAAAGTAAGGCCCCACAGACAATTTGTGCCAGAGCTGTGTGCCACAGGTGAGCCCTCTAAAGACAGCAGAGCTGAGCCTCTGGACTCCAGCTCCCCAGAAACCTTCAGACACAGTGGTGGAATGCCACACATTGGCCTGTACTGTAGCTGATTCAAGAACAGAATATAAAAGTTTCTGTGTTTCATGAAATACTGACACCATCTCCCACTGTGCAGTTCTCCTAAAATGGTCAAGACCTCAGCATTTGGTGCTCACAAAACCATCTTTCCCATGAAACGGTATTACTTCCTCTTACTAGGAAATAAGCATGTTTTGATCCAATTTCCCTTTTTGTTTTTGGCAGCCAGGAAACTCAGAAGTAGGGTCCGTGCTGACTTACAAAAAGCCAACCACTCTAAATGATAGGCTAAGTGAAATAAACTAGACACTGCAAGACAAATTCTGCATGATCTCACTCATGTGTGGGATCTAAAGCTGAACTCAGAAGCAGTAAGCGGAATGGCAGTTACTAAGCCTGAGGGGGTGGGGAATGGGGAAGCTCCCACCCAAAGGGTACAAATGTTCTATTATGAGGTGACAAAGTTCAGCCAGGAATGGTGGCACATGGCTGTCACCCTGGCACTCTGGGAGCCTAAAGCAGGAGGAACCCAAGTACCAGCCCAGCTTGGGCAACTTAGCAGCTTAATGAAATCCTACCTCAACATTTAAAAAATAAAAAAAGGGGCCAGAGATGCAGCTCGAGTCCAAAGACCCTGGGTTCAATCCCCTTTAACAAAAAAAAAACAAAACAAAACCTCTTTTTTCATGTGTCCAAGTGCTTTTGGGAAAGACACAGGAAAAGTACGTGTGTGTGTGTACGTTCATGAACAATCGCTATACTTAGATCTCATTTTCTCTGGGGAAGGAACATACAGGCTGTGGAGCAACACAGGAAAAAAAATGTTTTGATAAAATGCCAAGTGGGGGGGACGAGTTTTACATACACTATGATTAGGGCTATCAAAATAACATAGGCATGAAGATAAAAACACAAGTAGGTTTCTATAAACATTTAGATGAAAGGCTTTAGAACAGTCATCACTGCTGCTACCCCCACCCTAGAAGCAGAGGTCCTCTGGCCTTTCTGCCATTTAAGGGGAGGTGACAGACTCCCTAGAGACTGCTCCTCCACCTTTTACCCCCATCCCCTACAATGCTATGCATTTCCTGGGGCCCCGGGGAGGAGCCATGCCCTGAGATCACAGTGTCAGATTCTTCCAGTTGTCCCATCAGTCAGCTGACATGTTCTGAACAATCCCTCACATGAGCCAGAGGACAGGCGCTGCAGGAGGAGCTGTGGACCATGACCCCTGACATCCAGACACCTAGGACTTTGTCCTAAACCAAATGCTCCTTGGCCTTGCTGTGTCAAATGCAACACTGCATCCCCTGAAAGCATTCCTCATCTTACCTCCAGAATGTGCACACATACACATGCACATACACATGCACAAACACATGCATACACACACATGCACACATAGCACACACAGCTCCAAAGCCCTCAGCTCCCTGAAATCACACACTCAGAAGCTGCCTGGTCTCGGACCTTGAGCCCTGGACCAGCACAGCTGTGGCTGATGCAGTCCACACCAGCAGAGGTGCTGTCAAGAATGCCTCCCCTCCTCCACTCACGATCCTAGAGTTTCCAGAATAGGTGGCAGCTGCCTCTAAAGAAAACAGCTTACTGTGGGGCGGCACACTATGGATGGCCTAAGGAGAGGGTGTGGGGGTCTGACTTTGAGATCACATTGCCTCTTCTGGGTCTGCTGCTGAGCGAGCAGGGCTGGCAGGCTGACTCATCACCTTGCAGGTAGCGTGAGCTCACTGCCTTCCAGGGCATCCTTGGAAATGGAAACCCAGGCAGAGATGGTTCCCATGGCAACGGGCCAGCACCTCCTCCACAGCCTTCCTTGGCACACCATTTGCCACGCCCATGGTCACTTAACCCACCTCTGCCCTAAATCCTCAGCACACAGTAAGGAGGACATCAAAGGTCAAGCATTACCAATCCCTTCCCTGCACACACCCACCACAGTGGGCACCCCAGACTGCACCATACCCTCCCTCACCATTCAGTCCTTCTTTGGAGTGTCACTATTAAAAATTCTATTCTGGGGCTGGGGATTGAGCTCAGTGGTTCTGGCATCTACCTGACAAACGCAAAGTCCTGAGTTCAATCCCCAGTACCAGATACCACAATGCAAGACGTGGTGGCTTGGTGGCTCACACCTACAATACCAGCACTTGGGAGGCAGAAGCAGGAGGATTGCCATGAGTTCAAGGCTAGTATGGGTTAACAGTGAGTTCAGGGCCAGTCTGACTACAAAGCAAGACCTCATCTCAAAAAATTTTTTAAAAAGATGGACTGGAGATTTAGCTCAATGGTTCTAGCACCTGCCTAGCAAGCAGAAGGTCATGAGTTCAATCCCAGTAACCACATACAACAAAACTGGACATGGTGACTCATGCCCACCAGCAATCAGTACCACACACCACGATGCTGGGTGTGGCAGCTCACACCTGTAATCCCAGCACTTGGGAGGCAGAGGCAGGAGGATTGCTGAGTTCGAGGCTTGCCTGGGCTACATAGTGAGCTCAGGGCCAGCCTGAACTACAAAGTGAGACCCTGTCTCAAAATAATAAAATAAAATAAATTTTTAAAATGAAATTCTATTCTGAGCTAGATTTCCACTAAATCCGATTTCTCCCACTTGGGCTCACTCTACAAAGCACTTCCTCTTCCAAATGAAAGCCTATAGCCTTCTTGGAAAAGTCCAGGCTCCTTCCAATATTCCTGACTCAGTCTCCACCTTTCCCCACCTAATATATGAGTTTCTAGACTTGGGATATCAGTATATGGTCCTGTTAATGTGTAGGGCACAGGTTGGACAGCCACAGGCCCAGCAGGTCTAGGACAAGCCTGGTACCTACTATGACACTGAAGATGGAGATAGCCTGAACTCATCCCTAGGCTGACTCAGCCGACCACAAGCTGCCACCCCCAGGCATCTATCCCTCCAGCTGCTCTCAGCCCACTCCTTCACACTCATCTCCGGCCCCTCCCTCGCCCAAACTCCCTATTTCCTGCCTTTGGTCACATTGTCTGCCAGGACCATTTCCCAGCACCCCACGCCTGACTCATTTACAATTTTTTTTTTTTTTTGGAGGTTCTAGGGATCAAGCCAGAGGCCTCACGGAACACCAGCCAAGTGTTCTACCATTAAGCTACAACCTCTGGATTTGATTTTTATATATATAAAGATTTTTCTTTTTTTTGGTAGTACCAGGGATCAAACTCAAACTTGTGCTTGCAAGGCAGGTGTGATATGGCTGAGCTAAATCCCTACATTTGACTTTTAGTTCACACTGTCATCTCTTCCAGAACTCTAACTTGTCCCCGGCAGGTTGGGATGGTGGGCTCCCTTATTAAAAGAGGCTGTGACCCCTCTGCTAAGACAGGGAACATGCCAGTTATGGGTCTTTCCTCTACTGGTCTGCTCAGAAGCAAGACCATGCCCTGAAAGTTCCCAGGAAGGAACGAGTACTTTACCAGCCAAACGTGAACCACAAGTTGCCAAGTGACACCTCAGACATTAAGCACACTCTGATGTGCCTGCAACAACGCAACTGCCTAACAACAAAGTTCTCGGAACTGTGTTCCCCCCACTAAGTGATAAGACAGCATTTGTTAAAATATGGTTGCCACAAATACAAGGATTTTTGTTACTATTCTTTGTACCTTTTCATATGTTTGAACTGTCCCTGAAAAAATAAAAAGGCAATCCCAGGAAACACGGGTTGAAGGCAAGAATCACAACCAGCTTCAGAGCCTCTGGTCCCAGTACAATACATCACAATGCCAGGCATGGTAGCTCATGCCTGTAATACCAGCACTCAGGAGGCAGAGGCAGGAGGATTGCCATGAGTTCGAGGCTAGCATGGGCTACATAGTGAGCTCAGGGCCGGTCTGAACTACAAAGCGAGACCCCATCTCAAAAAAACTAAAAAAGTCATGCCGGGAGTGATGGCGCACGCTTGTAATCCCAGCACTCGGGAGGCAGAGACAGGAGGATTGCTGAGTTCGAGGCTTGCCTGGACTACATAGTGAGCCAGCCTGAACTACCAAGCGAGACCCTGTCTCAAAAAAAAAAAAACTAAAAAAGTCGTACCACTCCTCGGACACTTCCCCACACCCTGGCCTAGAGCTCAGTGTTATGCGGGCAACAGTTACTCAGCCTTCAGGTGAGTGCCCACAGCCTGCCTCACGCAGTGCAACACAGAAGTGCTTTACTGCCCCTCACCCTTCACTTGAGAAGCTCCCAGCAGCCCACACTAACACACTGGCCTCAGTGTCACTAAAACCAGATGGTTAAAAATGACAGGTAGGGGCCGGAGATTTAGCTTAGTGGTTCCGGCGCCTGCCTCGCAAGCGCAAGGTCCTGAGTTCGATCCCGGTAACCACATACAATGCTGGGCGTGGTGACTCATGCCCACCAGCAATCAATACCACATACCACAGTGCCGGGGGTGGTGGCTCACGTCTGTAATCCCAGCACTCGGGAGGGAGACAAGAGGATTGCTGAGTTCGAGGCTTGCCTGGGCTACATAGTGAGCTCAGGGCCAACCCAAACTAAAACGCAAGACCCTGTTTCCAAAAAAAAAAGAAAAAAAATGACAGGTAGGTTATGCTGCCAGCTGCTGAAGCTGGCTAACAGGTCATGAGAACTCACAAGATTACTCTCTCTAAGGCTAAGTGTGAATCTTCTGTATGAAGCTTTTAAAAATCCCTTCATGTATGCAACTAACATGTATCATGGATAGAAGGGGAAATAGGAATCAACTTCGAGGATGAAATGATACCATTATTAAACTCCAAATTACCTGCGACCTTATCCCTCCCCAGGAATTAAATACCTGGTATTTTGAGATGTAACTGCCACAGAGATGTCCCCAAAGGAATGAACCGTGAGTGGGGGGCTTCCAGCCCTACCTCCCCGGAACACAGGCAGTGGTAGCCTTCTGAGCCGGGCCTACCCCACCTACCCTCAAAGTCTCCCCATGTGTGAGGTTCCACCCCCTTGCCTCCAAAAGTGACTGCAGGAAGGGGCAGCTCAGCAGTGCTGCTGACCACCTGGCCCATGAGGGAACCGTGACAGGATCCCTCCAAGTTAAAGGCAACTTCCCTCCAGGAATAAGACCTAAGCCTTTCTCTTCTATCCTTACAACCTTCCCATGAGCCCGCCAGGTAGGTACCTGGTACCATGACCACTCTGTCCTCAAGAGAATCATGGTCCCACTGGACTGGAAATCATCAGATTCAAATTCTAGCTCTGCCACTTACTTGGGGCAAGTTACTAAATCCAAGTCTTGGTTTTCCCATCTGTAAAATGGGGAATACAAGTGCCTACTTCCCAGGGTCATTGTGTGGAATATATGGGTTAGTACATGGAACGCACATGTTGCATTTAAATGTAAAAAGCAGAGGACAGTCCCAACACACAGCACCCGAAGTGTTTGGAGAGCTGTGCTCTGCTGGTGATTTTCCCACTGTCTGAACATCAGAACCTATGCACACACATCTAGGTGGTGTAGCCTCCTACACACCAGGCTGGAGGGCACAAATGACTGGCCCTAAGCTGCAAGTCTGTACATCACATTACAGTACTGAATACCACAGGCAACTGAAACTGGGCGCAAGTATCTGTGCACCTAAATATAGAAAAGGTACAATAAGGGTATACTATTCAGTTTAACTCAAAGTAAGACCTAACAGGAGTGAAACCAGGTGTGGTGGCTCACGCCTGTAATTGTACCACCCCAGGAGGGTAAAGAGGCAGGTCATAAATTCAGGAACAGTGGGGGCTACACTGCAAGTTTGAGGCCACCCTGTACTACAAAGCAAGGCCCTATCTCAAAAAAAAAAAAAAAAAGACAAAATAGGTGATAAAGATCTTTTAGCTATAACTTCTGGGACCACCACTGCATATGCAGCACCGTCTACTGCTCTACACTCCCAGGCTCCCACAGCCCTGAACACAGCTCCAGTGAACAATGAACACAGAAACTTTACTTGAAAAGGAGTCACAGAGACAAGGTCAGATTCAAGGGATAGACAGGCTCGGACTGGCTTCTGGTTGTCTTTCTCCCATTGTCCTCACCACCCGGGCTTTTCTAAGCAATGGCCTAGCCCCAAACCCAGTCACCATGACAGGTCAGAGGTGACCGAAAGCCTCGAAAATGCTTTCCAAGTGCCATACAGGAAGACAATATACAGGAAACAGCCAGCACAGCACTTGCAATCTAAACAGACCAACATGATCATGGCTGTTTCTGAGGGCAAAAGCCCTCGGACACCTGCACAGACCCTGGATCGGCTCAACTCTGACACAGCCAGGAGAGCTCAGCTTGGCAAGGCCACTGCTGAGCTCTCCAGAAAACGGCAGAGCCACATTCACCCAGAGGCAGGGCCCAGCACAGCCTTGTTCCCAGACCATCCTTGGGAGCTGTGTGGTGCCTGGGTACACTCAGAGGCAACAGAACAGATGGGGGAAACACGCCCTTAGCCACGAGGGCCATAAAGCGCCACTAAGCCACCTGAACCATTTACACAGCTTGCAAGTAATTTAGAACTTAAAAAGAGAATGACACACCCCCAGACGTCACTTTCTGCGCCAGAGAGGACCATCCCTGGTTCCAGGAATGTGCATGTCAGGAGACACTCTGGGGCTCAGGGAGGGGGGCCTAGGGAGGGTTCCCCACTACAACCAGAGCTCCCAGCTGGTACTCACGACCCATCACCCAGGAAAGTGGGTACCCGTGTGGGCTTCAGCCAGGGAGACCCAGGGTCAAGGCCCAGCTTGCCACAAAGAGCTGTGTGACCTGGGCAAACTGCTTCAGCTCTCAGTTGTTCCTGTAAACCGGGAATAAAATTATCAAAATACCTACCCCCCTTGGGCCAGAGGGTTAGCTTAGCGGTTCTGGAGCCTGCCTCACAAGCGCAAGGTCCTGAGTTTGACCCCCAGTGACTACATACAATGTTGGACATGGAGACTCACGCCCACCAGCAATCAATACCACATACCACAGTGCCAGCCGTGGTGGCTCACACCTGTATTCCCAGCACTAGGGAGGCAGAGACAGGAGGATTGCTGAGTTCAAGGCTTGCCTGGGCTACATAGTGAGCTCAGAGCCAGCCTGAACTACAAAGCGAGACCCTGTCTCAAAAAAAAAAAAAAACTCCCCCCCTTTCTTCACTGAAAGAATGGAGGTTTCAGACTCAGAACAAGGCTGGGTGCTGCAGTGAAAGGGAACTGTCACCAAAACCACTGCCCCTGTCCCTGCTTCCCATAACTGCAAACTCAGGAGTCAGGCATGGTCAAAGCATAAAGTCCACCTGTCCATTCCTTCCTCCAGTGTCTGAAACCAACCAGCCCACATTGGCCAGGACCTGCAAGGAGGACATCAGAATGCAGTTTATGTGCTCAGATTCCCAAGCACAGTCTCAGAGGGAGAGAACTCAAAGCAGGGTCCAAACCAGACTGTCACTGTGGATCTCAATCTCTTCACCAAAAGGAGGACCGAATGACAGCACAGGTGCCTCTGACGTGGGGCATTCTACAATGTGATTTCTCTACACTGCTCAAGAGACTGCAGGGCTAGCACCAGGCTCTGGGAGCAAACAGGTGAAACACAAGGCCACCTACTGACACTGGTCCCTTGGGTAGATTCCAGGCTGGACCCATTGATTCCACAGGGCAGGCGGCTGCCCTCACACGAGGCTTGTGGGTCAGCCAAGATGACACAAGGGACTGATTATGAGTGGGGACAGAGATGTCAGCCCACCCCTGAGTCTCCGCTCCGGAGGGTACTCGGAGTACTCAGGCTGGGGGAAGAGTGAGGCACCTTTCACAAACCCCTAAGGCCTCCCCTACTTTCCCAAGGAACCTGGCTTCCCACTGCAGGCCACACACTAAACAGACGTTCCAGGAACAAAAAGTGAACCAGGGCCCAAGAAACCAGAGTGGTTTCACCTGGCCCCAGACTGCTGTCCCGGTAGGGTGGGAACAAAGGAGACTCCGAAAAATAAGAGTTAGGTTCAAGGCCACGCTAAGAAGTCCAGTAGTCAATTTCAAATTACTCTCAATGGACTATGTCCTACCAAAAAGGCAGAATACAGAATACTGGCTCAGCCTCTGACCCTAGAAAAGGTCTCCTATTGGCAATACAAGTGAGGCCTTTAGAATGGAGCTGCTGCCACCATCCTGCCACCAACTCACCGCTATCCTGCAACCCAGCCCTCTTCCTTTACAGATGACTCTCACACTGCTTGTGACTTGCCCAGAGTCACTGGGTGGCCACAGGAAGCACTAAGAAAGACCTAGGGAGCTCTGAGACCCTATAAAAACATGTGAGATTCTTTCTATTTCCGGGGGTCAGGACAGGTGCCTGCCAAGTTATCTCTCTGGCCTAACCTTTGCACATGTGGGTCCTCTCCAACAGCAAGAGAGAAAAGCCAGTAAACCAAGGCCTGACTAGACCCCACATCTGCCTAATCCAGATCCTCAGAACACCAGGCTGCTGACATCCACCACTCAGGAGAAGGCCCAGGTCCTCACCAGGGACTGGGAGAAGACAGCAACCCAAGGGAGGCCTGGGTTTTACCTGCTTTGAGGTCCCTAAACCCAGAAACTCCCTCACATTTTTTTGAAGCAGGGCTCAGCCAAGCACCAAGACTCCACCCTTCCTGGAGGCAGAGGCAGAGTGCAAAGAGACATGCCACAATGACCAGCACCTCGGGTGGGCTCAAGTGCCCAACTGGCCACAAGGAACACCATAGCTGGACTGTCCATGAGGGAGCTGGGAGGCCAGCACTGGTACCCACCACCTCACAGCTGGGGAAGGAGCACCTAGCAGCATGAGGAGGCCGAGGTCCTCAGGAGCTCTGACCCCATCCCATCCCAAGTCTAGCTTCCCTGGCCTCTGGCCTCCTCCTGAATCCGGACCCAGGAATCAATGCTGTGGCTGCCATGGCCTGTGGTGACTGCCCACTGCCACCCTGAGCACCTGCCAAACATCTCCTGCCAGCTCCCTGTGCTCTTGGCCGGAGATCTACTGAGCAGCTCAGAGGGCACCTACTTTGTGTAAGCCCTCTCCTGCCTGCTCCTCAGGGAGCCGGACCAGCAGTGACACTTGCTAGGAGCCCTGAGGAGACAGACCCTCAAGCCTCGTGTCCTCCAACCGAGGAGCCTCAAGTCAGTTGTGGACCCACAACATCACCTTGGTACCCTCCAACTGTCATTAGTGCCATGAGTCTCAGCACCGCCCTGAGAGCGAGGGCCGAGCAGGCTGCCAACACATTTCTCCTGTTTAGCTTGCTCACCAGCCCATCTTCTTGCCCAGGCACTTTCTGCGTGAAGCAGCACAGTAGCTGAGAGCCAGGGGGGAGGACAGCAAGGAAACCAGGCAGTGGCTGGCTGTCCCCAGGGCCTAGAAGGGAACAAGCCAGGACCTATGCAGAGCCTGACCTTTGTATCAGGAGCATAGCCTCTGCCTTGCAGATACAACTGGCTCCCAAATGTTGCAAGATACCACTATGAAACATAACTGTAAATCCCTTCCAAGACATCCCCAACTCCACACTAGTTCTTGTCATTAAGTAAAAGCACTGGGCGTGGTGGTGCACACCTGAAATTCCAGCACTTGGGAGGCTGAGGCAGAAATATTGTGAATTCAAGGCCACCCTGAACTACATAGTGAGATCCTATCTAATATGACTAACACCCTGAAAAGAGAAAAAAAGTGGCAAGGTAGCGTGGGTTCTCAAACACTGGACTCTCAAAGCCCCAGAAGTCACAGGCAAGGGACCAGGCACTCAAAGGGCAGAGGAGCCAGATGTAAAAAAAAAAAAAAAAAAAAAAAAAAAAAAAAAACCAAAAAAAAAAAAAAAAAAAAAAAAAAAAAAAAAAAAACATGCCTAGGAGAAAGAAAAGAATTAGAACCGATTTCCATCCTCCCTCACCAAAACCCAGCACATCTTTAAACTCCACCCTGGCGTGGGCAGCAGATATTCATAAGAAAGCCACTGTGGAGGCAGGAAAGCAGGATCCAGTTCCACCTGCCTCTGCAAGGAACTGTGGGACCTGGACAAGCCCTCCAGGCCTCAGTGTTCAGCGCAGTGGCCAGGCCCATCCCGCTGGAGAGGGGGAAAAGAGCAAGGCACAGAGCAATGCATGGCACAGATCCACAGCAGGCAACAGTAAAAGGCAGGACCAATCAAAACTATCCCCAGGAACAAAACAAGCTACCAACAGTGGCTATTGGTCGCAAGGAAAGGGAAGGGTTTGGGGAGAACTGGAGCCTCACAAGCACTGAGTGCACTACTGCCTTAAAATTCTGAAGCCAGCACGGCCACTGTGACTTAGCTTCAAGATCAGGAAAAACTCACTTCTGTCATCACTGAAACCTCTCAGGCCTCCCCAAATCCCCTCAAATGCCTGTACCTCCCACCAGCCTTCTCATGTTCCCAAACTAGCTTTGCGGCCCTAAGTTGGGCCTTCATAACCAGGAGCATCCATGAAGGGAGGGTCAGAGACAGGTCCCTCACCTGGGTGCCAGGATGCTCTCACTATGCCAAGTAGCCCACCAAACCAAGACCTTAATATGCCGTTCTTCAATTAAAAAAAAACAAAAAACAAAAAACTATGTACAATCAACCTTTAAATTTACTATTGTCTAATTTTTCAAAAAAGGAAAGAAGGGGCCAGGGATTTAGCTCAGCAGTTCCAGCGTCTGCCTGGCAAGCACAAGGTCCCAAATTAAATCCTGATACCACATACCACAGCACTGGGTGTGGTGGCTCAAGCCTGTAATCCCAGCACTTGGGAGGCAGAGGCAGGAGGATTGCTGTGAGTTAAGGTTTGCCTGGGCTACACAGTGAGTTCAGGGGCAGCCTCAACTACAAAGCAAGACCCTGTCTCAAAAAACTTAAAAAAAAAAAAAAAAGAAGAAGAAGAAGAAGGCTGGGACATAACTCAATGGTAGAGCACTTGCCTAGAACACAAAAGGCCCTGTGTTTGATCCCCAGCACCACAAAATAAAATGAAATGAAAGTAAAACATGTCTTTTACTTGGGCCTCAGTATAGAAAATACTCATATTTCTAAAGTGGCCTTGGGTCTTCCTAGTGTGCAGCAGTTCTTCCCAACAGTCCTGGCCACCAATAACCTGGGTGAAGGACAGGAAACCAAGGGTCTGGCCCCATTTCCCACCTCCAGGAAAACACATTCATAAACTGCCTCCCGCACGTCCCAGCTCCCACAGCTGAGTCTGGAAAAGCACTTTGGGTTCCTGGGAAGAGAGGCCCTCCAAAATATCGGGAACTCGACTGCAAAGTGCCGTGATGTGTTATCGGGAGGATGTCTGCACTGTCTCAAGGGAGCCACTCCACCACCAATTAAGACCTGCGCCAGAAACAACAGAGGGGCTTCTGGGAGCCAGAGACGCACACAGGCCTACACTATCAGAGACAGGATAGGCAGGGATCCTATTGCCTGGTGCTGGGGCTTGACTGAGGATTCAAACTTCCACATCTCGTCAGGCGTGGTGACTCACTCCTGTAATCCCAGCACTCGGGAGGCAGAGACAGGAGGATTGCTGAGTTCCAGGCTTGCCTGGGCTACATAGTGAGCTCAGGGCCAGCCTGAACTACAAAGTGAGACCCTGTCTCAAAAAAAAAAAAAAAATTCCGTATCTCTAGCCATCCCTGAAGCCCCACTGTTACAGAGGGCACTGCCATGGGTGGACGTAAGGAAACAGACAGGCCTGTTTGTCACAACCCCTGCCACCCACACACAAGTTCCATGGAGGAGACCTGCCAGAAAGAGCCCACCCACCTTAGAGTTCCTTCCCATTGCATCACTTCACCTTCAGAGGATTTGAAAATAGAGCTCAATACCAGGCCATCTTACTTCTATTCATTTTAATTATCTTTGCAGATGGCTTTTAAAAAACAAATAAATCTTCAGGCCCATAAAAAAATTTTTTACAGGGCCTGGTTTGGTCAGTCACAGCCCTGTGACCTGTGACTGTCCCAAAAGCCCCATAAGTCCAAACACCAAGAAAGAGGAACAACGAGGCAGTAGACAGGAGGCTCCCTTCCCCCACCAGCCGCTTTTCCACCCTGAGGTGAAGTATTTCAGCCTCTGATTTGCCCTGCAGGCCCAAAGCCAGAGTCTAGAAATGGCACTGTCCTGCTTGGTGCTATCCCCCAGCATGGCTCAAAAATGCTCAGCCCCACCGTGCCAAAAGCCACCTACACCCCCAAATTTCACTTTCTTAACAGTCCCAAGTATTAAACAGGAGGCCCAAACTTCACAGTGTCATATGCATGGGATTTAAAAATCAAAACAAACCGGGCGTGGTGGCTCACGCCTGTAATCCCAGCACTCAGGAGGCAGAGACAGGATTGGTGAGTTCGAGGCTTGCCTGGGCTACATAGTGAGCTCAGGGCCAGTCTGAACTAGAGACCCTGTCTCAAAAAAAAAAAAAAAAAAATCAAAATAAACACAAGCCCTGCTACCTGTTTCAGAGCCTGTGTGGCTCCCCCAGTGACCACAAAGGAAGACTCACCAAAAAAGAGGAGAAGCAGGTAAGGCAGCAGAGAAGGGATGGTGCCACTGAACCTTCAAGCAGAGCTGGCATCATTCAGGGGAATGGAATCTTCCTGACACTTACTTGGACTGAAAAGTGCAAAGAAATACCACAGCATCTTCCACTGTCTGTTCAGTCAGGATAATAACTTCACAAAGGCTCACACCCCGTGGTGCATGCCTTTAATCTCCCAGCTACTCAGGAAGCTGAGGCAGGAGGACCAGGAGTTACCAAGGCCAGTTTAGGTAATCTGGCAAAATCCTGTCTCAAAATAAAAAACATTTGGGCCGGAGATTTAGCTCAGTGGTTCTGGCGCCTGCCGTGCAACTGCCAGGTCCTGAGTTCAATCCCCGATAACCACATACAACAATGCTGGGCGTGGTGTCTCACACATGTAATCCCAGCACTTGGGAGGCAGAGACAGGTGGACTGCTGAGTTCGAGGCTTGCCTGGGTTACATAGTGAACTCAGGGCCAGCCTGAATTACACAGTGAGATACTGTCTTAAAAAAAAAAAAGGGCTAGCCTGAACTACAAAGCAAGACCCTATCTAAATAAAATAGGGATACAGCCAGGGTGATGGTGCACACCTGTAATCCAGCACTTGCAAGACTGAGGCAGGAAGACTGCGGAGTTTGAAGCCAGTCTAGGCAAAATAGTAAATTCAAGCCCAGCCTGAACTATATAGCAAGACCTTGTCTCAAAAAAACAACTCAGGGCCAGAGATTTAACTCAGTGGTTCTGGCGCCTGCTTAGCAAGCATAAGGTCCTAGTTCGATCCCCAGTAACCACATACAACAATACAAAGTGTGGTGACTATGCCCACCAGCAATCAGTACCACACACCACAATGCTGGGCATGGTGGCTCACACCTGTAATCTCAGCACTTGGGAGGCAGAAGGAGCAGGACTGCTGAGTTCCAGGCTTGCCTGGGCTGCATAGTGAGCTCAGGGCCAGCCTGAACTACAAAGTGAGACTGTCTCAAAAAAAAACATAAACAAAAACAAAAAAACCCAACACAGTAAAATAAAATAGGATTAAAACATCAAGTTTGTTCATCATGATTAATGGACAGAAATCACATCATGATTAATGTGAAAATACAAATGTTAAAAATCATGAATCAAATAATGAATCCCTGATTACACACCATCTTGAATAATTATTTCACTTATATTTAAAACTTTTCTCTCAATTAAAACATCTTAAAAGCAAACAGTATATCTGTTCTTGGTTAAGAGCAGAGTTCTGCCTGCAATTTCAGCTACTTAGAAGACTAAGGTAGGCAGACTATAAATTCAAGGCCAGCCTGGGCAACACAGCAAGAAGACTATTTAAAAAAAAAAAAAAGAGGGCTGGGGATTTAGCTCAAGTGGTACTGCACCAACCTTGGACGTACAAGGGCCCGAGTTCAATCCTGGTACCGCAAAAAAAAAAAAAAAAAAAAAAAAAAAAAACAGAATTCTGAGGTTCTGAGGTCAATCTGGCTGGCTTTGTTCCTAACCTAGCCTAACAGCTGGTCCCGTTAGGGCAAGTCAAGTAACTGAACTGTAACAAGAAAACTAACAGTACCTGCTCCTCAAAGGATGCTGGACAAACCAAGTTAATTCAAACCACATAATCTTCCATCAGTGTTAACTCAGTCTTTTTATTTTTGGGGGAACGAGGACACTGTTAATAAATACTGGACAGTTAGTTGCTTGATATAACACAGAGAACTCCTCGCAGCCTTCCTCTTGCTTCCTCTCTTCCTTTCCCAGGAGGTGGTCAGGGTTCACTCTCACCTCAGGAGAAACACTTCAAACCAAGTGGATAAATCCCTTTAAGACCACACCACAGGTGCCGTCCTTTCCAGCCTTCCTTTGCTCAGCAGAGAGCTTGCTCCTCTCCGTACCTCAGAACTCCTGATCTTCCTCGAGAAAGAAGGATGATCCCACATTCCCCAGCAGGCTGCTGTGAATGCTAAAGCAGGCCCTGACAGAACACATCTGACAGTCCGCAAGCAATCTCTGCATTCTCCACCCCCAGACAGGGGTGTGAGATAGACAGGTCTGAGGATGAACCCACCCCCTCTAGGGTGAGCAGATCCCAGCCTCAGAAGTGGCCCACAGTAGCCAAGGACCAAGCAGGCAGTTTCCAGGGGAACGGCATCCTCTGTACCTACGCCCAATCTCCACCTTCGCAGCCTTTTATTCTCCTCCTGGCTCTGTAGAGCTAAGTCACCTTCCCCATCATTGCTAAGCAACTTTCTGGAGAGGAACAGTTGCCCAGACCACCACACCCCACACCACCAACCCAGAGGGAAGCTGCCCTGGCCTGTAGGCCCTGGAGATGGACAGATCTTGGTCCATCCCAGCAGGATTCATATTCTCAGGCCCCCAGGCCTCTCCCCAAGGACTGGAACTTGGGGAAAAGAGGGGACCCACCCTGCCAACCTACCTCTCAGCTTCTGTTTACCTGTGCTCATCCGTGGGATCTTCTTAGTTTTCATGAATGGGACCACATCAGAGTTGCTGCTTTTTTTTTTTTTTTTTTTTTTGCTTTTTGAGACAGGGTCTCGCTTTGTAGTTCAGGCTGGCCCTGAGCTCACTATGGTGCCCAGGCAAGCCGCCGCGAACTCAGCAATCCTCCTGTCTCTGCCTCCCGAGTGCTGGGATTACAGGCGTGAGCCACCACATCTGGCATCAGAGTTGCTGTTTTTTATAAACTCTGCCCTTCCTGATGACTCGTCTCAGCTCTCCTCACTCCCTGGAACCCCAGGCCCCTGCCCTGTTCCTAGAATCCAGTGAGCAAGAGTATAAAGGAGGACACACAAATGAGAACAGGGACAAGGGCGGCAGATACCATGCGAACTCCCACGACACTATTCACCTCTGCGAGGTGGATGACAGGTAGCTGTCACTTTGTGCTTTCCATTAGTCTTTCCAAAATTGATATAATTTCCATGCCATCAATGTCACCACCTTGAAGTGCCCCATCCAGTGGTGCTGAATATATTCATGAGGTGGTGCAGTCACCACCATTAATTCCAAAATATCTCTGTCACTGGAGCTTATCTGCATATGCTTGTCTTTGGTTAAACATTCCTACACCTGCCAGCACTTGTTTACAGCAGGCAAGCTGTGAGGAGTTCAAATGCCAACTCAGGTTCCAGCGCATCACCCGCGGCTGGGGATCCTGGAAATGCTGAGCGCCCACCTCACCTCAAGGGAACTTCAAGAAAACTTTGTTCCCGCCCATCCCCAGGCTGTGGAGAGGACTCTGCCCCAAGTGGGGATGGCCAGTTTTCACTCGTCCACCTGGGTGGGCCCTGCACCCAGAAGCAGCCCTGGCCATTCCACCCCATGTCCTCCACAGCCACTTTGGGGTATCTGAATGGAGCATGGGGGGAGGAAGAAGGCAAGTTGGGGTCATGAGTGGGGCTTTGGGGCCCACGTCACCAGCCTGAACTACACATGCACCCCAGGCTGAAGTGCCACCACCAGCCCCACGGTGGCCACATCACCTGTTCTGGACCCCTCCACCTTAAAATGGGATTTCTATGACCCCACACAGATAGCAACACATCTAATAACTACGAGAGACTCAATTAACACTCACTGACTATTTCAGAGCCAGGCTCCTTCCTAGAGCCACACAGCAAATGCTCATGAGCAGCACAGGCTGCCCCACCCTGGCTCCAGACCCAGAGGAGGCACCAAGGCTTGTGCGGCAAGTCCTCAAGCCAGACTCATGGTTTGTGGCCACTGGCCAGGTGCCCAGCCCCAGGCCTTCCCGGAGAAAATGGAAAGGGAGGCAGCCTGCAGTGCTACCCCAAGAAGTCAGCCTCCTTGGCCAGACCAGCTTCCTCTTTCCCTTTTGAGGAAGAGGGTGACTCCACAGCCTGGAGGAGCCTGCAGCCTCTCAGCCTACAATTCCAAATCCAGGGTCCAGTGACACGGCAGCCCCTGGGGGCCCCACCACCCCTCAACACTGGACCATCTGTGTCACAGAGCACTCACTCTGGGCTGCCTGGTCCAAAAGCAGCAGCCTCTGCCTCAGAGGCCTAAAGGCCCAGCCCACCCCACCCAAGTCTCCTTTCCTTGGGGCTCTGTCAATCAGTGAGTGTTTGGAGAGGATGGAGCTGCAGCAGTAAAGCAAGGCTGGGAACCTGCGGCCAAGATAGGCCCTCTGCTATTGAACACTGGGGCCTGGGGCTCTCTGCTGGGCTAAACGGCTTTTAGAGCCCATTCTCACAGTGTGATTATTTTCCCTGTACAGTAACAAGCTAAAGAGGCTTTTAAGCACTTTTAATATCCATCCCTTCATCCTGGAAACCCAGATATAGGGAAAAGACAGACAAGAGAGTATCACTTCCCAGGTAAGGAGACAAAGAAGACAAGTTTGGTGACTTATAATGAACCAGAGCTGAAGAACTCAGGGACAGAGGTCCAGGACAACACAATTCTCAAATAACCCTAGCAACCTGGATCCTTCAAAGATGGGTTTATGCAAAGCCTATTGGTAAAGACCAGAGAAACACTGGTTCCTTCAACAGTTAACATATGAGCATCCACTACACCTAGGTGCTATACTAAACTCTCTCTGTACAGTATTTCACTTAAATCTCCATGCAGCTATGGGAGACAGGCACTATGACTACATAACCCCAATGGTATCACCAGGCCCAGAGAGCACAGGTGCTTTGCCCGAGGTGGCAGAGTGGAAGAACTGAGATTTGGACCCTCAGTGTGTCCAGGGTACATTTATCTGTGGAGGCTGGAACCAGGGTACAACCCTGGGATGGAGTAGTTTA
>PVIC010000653.1:0-112533 GCA_004025085.1 Thryonomys swinderianus | reverse complement strand
ACATTCTAATGAGTTCATCTGAATTCTGCTCATGTATTGCCAGACTCAGAAAACTTTAAAATTCTCATCGTTGTTTATGAACAAGCCCTGACTCACCAGGATTTACAAAGCAATCAGCAGCAAAGTTAATTGGAATCTAGATTTTTCTAACACCTACAGAAAAATCCACGAAGTGCTGAAAAAGACAAATAAAAAAAAAATCCTGCCAAAGAAGCAGGACTGAATTTAAGTGCAGCATTTCTAAACTGAAGATTTAAATATGTGTTGGAAAACTATTGTTTCTTTTCGTTTCACAATGACATTGTATTAAGCAATATAAGGTCAGAAAGAGCCTGAAAATTGGTACAGATCCAAGCCACCACTTGGGTCTTCTCAGGAGTCTGAATTCCTGGAGCAGAAAGAGTCAGAATAGCTTTGTAGCAAACACAGGAAAGACAGGAGAGGAGTGCACAGGACAAAGTTTACAGACAAGCAAACGCACATGAGGGGAGGAGGGCCAGGTTCTCCTTCCTATCTGTATGGCTGGGAGTCGGTTTAGTTATCGACGGGGTGCTGCCTTCCTAGGGTGCGTGTTCCCTATCATGCTGCAAAGTGAATTACTGGGTGGCCTCTAAAGGAATCTGAAGCCCATCATCTCTATGGGTTAGACTGGGATGCTCCGCACCCCTTGAATTCTCATGTGAAGTGTCTGGAAGGTGATTGGAGCATCAGAACACTATACTCATCAGCAGATTCATCAAACAGTGAGTTCATCAGCCAGGTGTACTGTTAGGAGGTGGGACCTGGTTAGAGGTGGGTCAGTGGGGGTGTGACCTGGAAGAATATGTGCCTCTTTCTGGCTCTACCCTTGGGTCCCTGCTTCTGGCCACCATGTCATAAGCACCTTTCTTCCACTATGTCTTCCCTGCCTGGGAGCCAGCTGACCATGGATGAAATTTTGAAACCACGAGCCAAAATAAATCTCTTCTCCTTTAAGTTATGGGGATAGGGCACTGTGTCTAAGCAATGAGAAAAATGACAAAAACTGTCACATAGAAGGGCCTGGACAGTGATATAATCCCCACTGTGGGCAGGATCTTTGACAAAGATCTGCAGGAACAGAAAGGAAGAGATGAATGTGAGCAAGGACTCAGGTAGAATTTGCAGGTCTTTGGAATACCTGAGCAGAGAGATAAAATGTTGAGATTGACTCAGTATGGTGGCTGGACAGACAGGGCAGTCATTACAAAAAAATTGGGCTTTTGGGAAGTAAGATAATCTGGTAGATAGGTCAGGAGGTCAGCTGTTCTTTGAACAGAATGAAACTAGAGAATTGTCAAGAATACAGGCAAAGAAGTCCATGTTCCTTTGAGATAAAAGTGTATAACTATAATCTCAGTATATGGAAGGCTTAAGGAGGAGGACTGCTATGAGTCTGAGGACAGCCTGGGTTTTGTAGTGAGTTCAAGGGCAGCCTGGACCACAGAGTGAGACCCCGTCTCTCTCTCACACACACACACACACACACACACACACACACACACACACACAAAAGATATAGGGAGAGATTGAGACCCTAAGTCTTGGACTGGGAGCCCTTGACATAAAGACTTAAGAGTCTTGACTATACAGAGTGGCTGAAATGAAGGAATAAATAGGGATGTCAAGGAAAGGGAGGTAGAACTACCAAAGGACAGGAGACAACCCACAGAATGCCCGTGTTGGGTGGGGGTGAGGCACACATAAAGGAAATAAAGCGGAATGAGAAGTTGTATGTAGCAACAGCCAGCAGGGTGGGTACTTTCAAGTAGGGATTAATTCATGGTGTCAGTCACGTAGAAGGCAACAGGTGGCCTTTCATGACACAGAGTTGGAGAGTGAGGGGTTGAGATGTGAAGACATGATGAGCAAACGGATGGAGTACTGCAGGATATTTTTTCCAACAAGTTTCCCCTAAAACAGAGGGTGGAGAGGATGGAAGGTAGATGAAGGAGCCAGGTTGAGGAAGGCAGGATTAAGGGTATAAAAACTATCACGTTGTTTTGGAGACTTACGGGAAGGGCTTATAGGGAATATAAGAGATAGAGAATGCGAGAGAGACATGCTAAAGTAGTGTAGACTGGCCAAGGACATTCTGGAAGAAAATATGATCAAGACAGGAAGGAGCAGCCCTTCTTCCTATTAGACCAGGGGAAGAAGCAGGACACAGACCCTAAGGCATGTCTGAGGAAGAAAGAATACTGAAGATGTTCCTGCATGATGACTTGAAGCTGGACTTACCATTTATTTTGTAATGTTTCAGTAGCAAAAATCACATTTATTAATGAGTACTTTAAAAACAACACAAACTGTCTTCCACATATATTATCCTAACCATCCACTGTCATAAATAATCTGCCAAACTAAACAAAAGGTTTACTCTTCTTCAACCACAAAGAGGATAGGTGATAAAAAGCAAACAAGCAAAAACAAAAAAGCTATATATGTTTGACAGAGCTAAGCCAAACATATAGTATCTGGTGATGAAGATGTTGAAATCCGTGTGGAAAATTAAAACCCACCAATCTTAACCAAAAAGCTCTGCTTTATCTGAGATTATGTACAGAAGGTCTCCTGTGTATAGTGCTAATTCAGTCTTTCATGAGCTGTATTTCTAGTTATGTCACACACAGAAGGAACTGATAGCGCTGGGTCCCTAAATGCCATAGAATTTACTGTCCTAAGGAGGGGAATCAGACACACCTTTCATAAATACAGTATGATTGACCTCATGAAGACCTGGGTGACGGGCTGGGGACCCACTCAACAGTGCCCCAAAGGGGCTTCAAGGAGAGGATATTGGCAGAAGCACCAAGGGAGACTTCAGGTTTGCCTCTTAGAAGAGGAAGGGACACGAAGGGTAATGGCACTGGGAGTGGGGCGTGTGGTAATAAAGGGGCAGGAAATGAGGCTGGGCAGACTGTTGAAAAGAATATGGATTGTATCCTCCTGGGAAAGGAACCAATAAAAGATTCTGAGAGGGGAAGAAGCACCATCAGATACCACTGCTTAATTTGTTCCAAGCCATTTACTGAGCCCAGGGTTCAGTGGATACCCTCCCCATTACGGAATTTCCACAAGATCTAAAGCCATGCTGCCTCATTCCTGCCTTTACAACTCGCAGACAAGCTTTGAAGTTGTTCTTTTTTAAAATGTTGATTTTAAAAAACTCTTTAGAGAGGAGTGAAAATGGTCTAAGGGTTGTCACCAAAGTGTCAAAGAGTGACCTAAAGGCACATAGTGTTTATGGGTAACTTCCATTCGGTTCAATGAGTATATAACAGCTGCACTCCAAGCTTTAAATAAACAGTCAGGCACTGTGAGAGTCCTTGGAACACCAGACTGACACTATGGGTACTGTGATCAGGCTAAGACTCTGCAGTCCTTAAAAGCTACTGAACATCAATTTTCAGGGAAAGTTGAGCTCAGTACTGAAGTTAGGAGTCTATGTGTTGTCAAGTTAGCTCTTTGTATTCAACTCTAACCCTCATATTTGAAATCTCACAAAAGCCCCATGCTGATCTGACACACCTTGAGGATTTTGGCAAACTGCACGCCTTCACCCAAGGAGCACATGTGAGGATCCTTTCTCCCATGTGATGTGTGTAGGGAGTTACAGTAAATCAAATTATCATCTTCATCCTAAATTTCTAGTGAGGTTTTAACACCTCAGCACTTAAAATTATGTTGGTTCTGCCCTGCCTTGCTAAGTAAGGATTTTGACCACTTTAGTTACACATACAGCAGATATAAATTTTAAACAAACAAATACATTCTGATACCTTTATTTGATTTAGGGCTATTTACTGACAGAAAAAAAGCATTAAATACCCTTGGTATTTTTGTAAACTACCTAGGTTTTCCACATCATCCCACCCAAACTCTTGTAAATTCTCAATATGTCAGAAAGTGGAGCTGTATTTGTTTTTAATGAGTGAAGTGCACTAACTTGTAGGTTGGCTCCCTTGAATAAGCCTGTTTACAGATCTTGGAACATAATTTTACATGAATCTTTGCTTTTACAACATTGTTGGTCTGCAATGATTATTGGATGCCAAGTCCCTAGGCATCCAGTTCAAAGGGCTCCATCCTTGTGCTGTTGCTATGGAAATGTGTGGACCACTTTATAACAGCCCACACTGTGATACAGTTTGTAACAGCTGAATACAAAAAGGTCTGTGTTTATTGAGGGGAGATATTCAAGCAATCACTAATCAGTGCAGTTCAGAACCAAGAACTGATTTCATATTCCAAGGAATTAAGGATGTACTCCAAAATTAGTGATAGTGAAAAGGAAACAGAATAGTTGCTTTTCTAACAGACAAAATGTACAAAAAGCTCCATTAACCTGGATGGATGCTTAACTCCAACTACTTTGACTTATTCAGGAGGCATTTCCTGGAAAAAGTTTAAAAGGTAGATTTTTGAATAATTTGAGTAATGTTATTTTCTCTTAGAAATCTGATCTCTTAGTTACAAAAACACCCCTTCTCAAATAGCTTGGTCTCAAGTGCAATTCCCCAGCCTGTTCCCAACAAAGTTATATATATCAGAGACACCCCATGGCAAAAGGGAAGAGTTCAGGCTTAAGGAAACAGAGTTCAAAGGCAGACGGATCCAAATCCCACCTCAGCTGCTGCTTGAGATATCTGACTTAACTTATCTGAGTCTTAGTTTCCTCAACTGTAAATGTGTATGGGTAATGTCATCTATCTTGTAGGCAGATTCCAAACAGTGTATGTAAAGAGACCAATGCTAGACATGTTATCAGCACATAAACATGAAGCTAATGTTATCTCTTAGCCAAGCTGATGATAAAAAATAAAAAAAAAAAAAAGCAAAGTGCTGGGATTTTAGCCCTGGTTGCCTTCTCTGCATATTATGTATTTTCTCAATAACTACATGACTTATTTCTTACTTTTCCCAGTTCTATGATCAATTATTATCATCTCAGTAAGGCAGATACTGGCCGCTTTATTTAAAATTATATACCACAGCCTTTTCTACCAGCACTTTATGCTCCTACCTCTTGTGTTTACTGCCTAACAGACTAATAACCTTCTGATTTATTTGAGGATAATGATGATGATGATCTGTTTTCACACTAGACTATAAGTTCCTCAAGAGCAGGTATTTTGCCTTTGCATTTCCAGCACCTTGTACATTCCTGATATTTGATAGATGAATGAAAGGAAAACTTCATTTCAATATGGTTTGCACTGTAAATATTTGGTCAACCGAGGAGATATCAGAATACCCACATATTAGCCTTCGAGTCAGGGCAACTCCAAGTGCCTGCTAACAGGGTGTCTAGACCCAACGGGAGGCTTTCCAAGGGCCCTCTCTCAGGCACAACGTGAAGGACAGAAAACTTTCCTGGCACAGCTTACATACTTACCACCTACTCCCGCACCTAACATCCCTCTCACATTAGGCCCATCAAGCAGCACAAAGGAAAGATGTTTGAACTTTCCATGAAAACAGTAGGAAACTCTTGCTAACTCAACATCACCAAGAGTATGATGTCGATCAAGTTCATAATGTTCAACAGAAACCTGCTTTCTAAATCTGTGAGCAGTCTCCATATCCGCTAACCACTCATGCCTTATTCAAGCAGATGTGTCAACATCTCACCAAACCCCAAAATATCAATCAAATGGTAATCCTGGAATTTTAATCAAGCACAGGAGTTCTCAAACAGAAGAGAGAGCCTCCGCAGTGGAAAAAGTGTTACCAAATTGATAACACCTTTTTAATCCTGATTGCCAATCTGTACCACCACTCCTCCACCCTTCTACAATCACAGCATGAGCTCCACAAGAGCAAGGACGATGTGCATAATGTGTCCCTTGGATGGTGCCTGAGACACAGTAGCCAAGTATTAACTGGGTGAACCAATGAGCATACTTGATACAATCCTTCAAAAACCCTTTACAAAATCCAGTTGGAATAATTTGGAAGTTAGGTACTAAAGGACAGATAAGTCTCAGCAGTATATGAACAATGATCTGAAGTTTTGTTTTGCTCAAGTTTGATCTGAGGACCAACTGTGAAATTTGGCTAAGTCAGCTAATTCCTTCTCACCCTAAATTAACAATTAGTGGAAACAATGTACCTGGAGGATAAGAAATAATAGTTGCCCTGCATTTCATTACTCACCAGGCCATACACAGAAGAGAGTTTCATAGATAGGTCTGGGTGAATATTTTAAGAAAAATCCTGGCATAATGTTGAAGAAGCAAAAAATGAAGTCTCATGGGTACTACAGAAGGAACTGCATCGCTTGAGAACATGCCTGGGAGAGGCAACAGGAGCAGAAGCAACACATGGAAGAACGCTAGACACAACGCCTCCCTGGCCAACGTCAGCAGAGCCACCAAACTGACTACCTCCCATGTGTGTTTAATGCCCTGGAAATCTTGTGACTGTTTTAAATATGGAATTAAGAGAGGAGAGGCTTCATGTCTAGGAGAGAAGAGAGTAAAATGACTGGAATATTTTGTAGCACAAATGCTTAAAATATTGGTATTTATAATTTCTATGGATTAGTGAAAAATAGCCTATGAAGGAAAGAATCAGGGGACAAGAAAAAGGCACTGACTCCAAGGAAACAAGAGCTGCTGAGAAAAGATCTCAAGAGCAGAGTGGAAGCATTTACAAGTATCTTGGATCTTGGGCTCCTGATAGCCTTCTGGAACATTCTTTCTCTCAGGCAGAAGCTTAATAGGACCATGTTTGAAACATCACATAGTTTCCCAACACATAGAGGCCCTGTGCCTAAGAAGGGCAGCTGTGTTCACAGACTCTTCACTTGGTTTATAGACATACAGAAAGCACTCTCCATCGGAGCAGGAGTTGGCAGACATTTTCATAAAGGGTCAGTCTTAGAGTTTTTTGGCTTTGAGGGCTATCCTCTTTCTGTTGTAACTACTCAACTCTGACACTGTGGCACAGCAGTAGCCACAGATGTTATGTACATAAATGAGCAGGGCTGGATTCCAAGAAAAACATGTATAGATACCAACGATGATTTGACTTACTTTCTACATGTAACAAAATATCATTTTAAAAAAATTTTTTCAATAATTCAAAGGTGTAAAAACCACTCAGTCTGCAGGCCGTGAAGAGGCAGTGAGCCATAGTTTCTCGCCCTACCCCGTATGCACACTTTTTAGCCCTGTTTTGTATTCTCTTGCCTCCTCAGGGCCAGTGAGTGGATGGGCTACTCCTGAGGAGCCCCAGTACTGACCATCAGGGATAGGTAAAGGAATTTTAAGTTCCCTAATCCAACTATATAAAGGAGAACAGACTTCATGGCATTATTCTATTTGTTCCAAGCATTTTTTTAAAGGAAATTTTAAGGGCCAAATACTTTTTGAATGGATTCTAATTAGCTTGGCAATGTAAGGCAAAGCTGTTATAAATATCCATGATTACAAAAATTCAGCTAAACTCATGAACTTTCTGAATAGTGTTGAGGGATAAAACTCTTCTTTCTCCTCACAGACCATCTGTGTTCTGGTCTCATTATATAGCTGTCCTGATAATGACTTGAAAAACTTTCTTCTCATCTTGAATAGCTTCAATTTCCTACCACAGAAGTAGAAAGAACAAACATTTTAAAATTTGGAATCAGAGTCTCTTACATGAATGCCTAGAAAAATGAATTTCTTTTAAACCTAGAATATTAATGATAGCCTTCTGCTTCATAAAAAATATTAGTATATAATCTCATGGTACCCAAAACATATTACATTAATCATATTTCTCCTTTTTCCGTGGCTGCTAGGAAGCTCAAAGTCGAGTCTATGTCCTAATTATATGTTATTTTTGACTATTTAAGGCTTGTATATACACATTCATTGCTTCTAACAATGTTTTTAACAATGTTTTTAACAAGAAAATTGCAACATCAACTACTTTCAGAGCAAGTGTAACCATCATACTGCACAGTTTTGGTTCTGGTGGTATTTTTTAGTTAAAGCCTCCCCCCGCAAACTTATCTTTACATTTTATAAGGTGTTTCAAGTCCTTTCTAGAGTTAATAGGGGCACCAATAAATTAATTTCCCAATCTTAGCAAGTTCTTCTCAGGAATACAATAAACCATAAACCAAACAATATGATTGGACCACGACAAATCAAATGAAAAAATTCTTCTAAATATCCCCTTTTACTAGGTAATCTTCCATTTCTCCATGTGTTTCTGCTCTTTGTCTGGCTGTTCAGTTTTTGTTGCCATGGTACTTAATATTTATACAAGCAATAAAAGCAAGGAAAGAATTTCTGCCCGCTTCCAGTGGACTATTACTTAGCATTTCAGGCCAAGTGGTGTGTGATTGATTCCCCTCAGTACCCCTGAGCTGGTGAGATGAGACTGTTTTGCATCATTACTCTAGATGGTGGGAGGAAAATGAGTCGAAGGTATCAGATTACTTTTCCCATGGAGTCACTCAGATGCTATTAATTGAACACCTACTACACATCAGACATGCGGTATAAAATTAACCACTTGGATTCTATATGGGATTTTGAATCTCATCTTCCTATGAACAAGAAACAGACTTAAATTTTACAGCAAGAGGGAGAGAGAGAGAAAAAAAGAAATCTGTGGGTAGAAAGAGCTTCGCTTTGGATGGTGTGTATGAATGCTGCCATCTCTTGCAGTTTGGGTACACAGTGGCATTTTACTAATTCAGACAGCATTATTTGGATTTTAAGATAAATCAGACATGAATCAGATACAACTGTAATATTTCATGGAGTAAAAAAGAGTATCTCTGTATAAATAATATGCTACTTCCAAAACAATTCATATCTATGACTTCTAGTAAATCTGGCATAACCTTTCTCATAGCTGCTTAAAAAATGATTACCTGAGCTTTTCACTGGTTTGCAAAGGTGCTTGTCACATGGGAAGAGGCAGGCTTGGGGTGAAACCGACTCAGGCACACACTAACTAGACTACTGTGGTCAAATCGTTTAGCCTTCCTGTGCTTCATTTGCCCTTTCTAAAACAGAAAGGCGTCTTCTATCCTTCCCCTGGAGGAAAAGAAGTAAAGTGCCGGGGCCGGAGATTTAGCTCAGTGGTTCCGGCGCCTGCCTCGAAAGCGCAGTCCTGAGTTTGATCCCGGTAACCACATACAGTGCTGGGCGTGGAGACTCACGCCCACCAGCCATCAATACCACATACCACAGTGCTGGGCGCGGTGGCTCACGCCTATAATCCCAGCACTCGGAGGCAGAGACAGGAGGATTGCTGAGTTTGAGGCTTGCCTGGGCTATGTAGTGAGCTCAGGGCCAGCCTGAACTGCAAAGTGAGACCCTGTTTCAAAAATTAAAAAAGAAGAAGAAGAAGTAAAGCGCCTACAAACATTGTACAATAAATTGGTTCTGGCCAAGACCATGGCATCTGCCTGACAGCGAAATCTAGCTCTGTCCCACACTCAGTGCACACAGGTGCGCAGGAGCCCACATCCCTGGGCTCAGTGTTCTCACTGATCAAATGAGGTCACTGTTGCATCTACCAGAGTGGATTATTGTGAGCAGTAAATAAGAAAGTACTTCATACATAATGAGCACACAGCAAACGTTAACTTCTGTTGGAATAGTAGCTGCCATATTGAGGGCAGTGAACAAAGGGTGGTTAACAACCTAATAGCAAATGGGACAACACTGAAAGGGATGGAGACGGTTAAGCCTCCAGACAGGATGTTCTTAGGAGTCACTCCAGGCCACCTTCATTGCAGAGCTGAACCATTCAGGACCCTCTGCTCTGCAGATAGTCTGTCCTGCAAACCAGGTCTTCAGGCTTCTCTTCTTGGCCTGAAACCATACTGCATTCCTCGCCTCTCTGCCCTCAGGGTGATGCGTCATAATGGAAAACAGTTTCTCATGACTACTCTCCAAAAGAGGGAGATTTAGGGGTTGACACAAGGTGAGAGCAGCCATTGGCAAAGAGATATGATTCAATTCTGTTCCTTGATACATGCAACATATATCTGGAAGGCATCAGGATTTAATTTTTGGTGATACTGGCCAAGGGTTTATAAATTAAAAATATAACCATGGGAAATAAGAATGACTTTGGGAAATTATAGACTGATCAATTACACTTAGTGATAGGGCCAACCAATGGTGTCATTCATCAAACCAAACAGCCTCATTTTTTTAAACTTGAAAAATTTTACTGAGAGACCACAAGACTAATTTAGTCAATGTTGGCAAAGAAGTTTCTCATCAACAGGTTTTGGTCTTTTTTAAATGATCACTGCTAAAGGACTTTAAAGGAAGAGATTCTTCAGAGTCCTGACTTCCACATACTCACTTCACAAACCAGGAACAGAAACTGAGAAATTAAGTAGGAAGGTCACAGAGACTTGGCTAGTTCAGTTACAGGGCCCTGAAGTCAGTTTCTGGCTTAACTTGTAAACCTTAGAGAATGGAGGTGAACAGAAAAAGGAGAACAATCTACACCATCAAGAAGTCCCCATTCCATTTGACAAAGCTTATTAGGGGCCAGAAAACACACTGAGTTGATCCACATACATTTAGTACTCACAAACCAATGAATCAGGTGCTAATATATAGCATTCTACAGATGGGAAATGAGCAAATAAGAGCCATACTGACACAGCCACCAGCATTACTACCTTTTTCAGAGCATGCACCATGTAACAGGTAAGACTATTATCCTCATTGTTTACATTAGCACATTTAAGCCTTCCAATAGCCACATGAGGCAGGAATGAGAGTTCAACTTTGCTGTACAGGGGAGAGAAGTGAAACTCAGAATAAGGCGAGACAGCTGCTCTGAGGTCGCCTCACTGTGAAGTGGCCAAGCCGCAAGACACTGGGTTTCTGTAGGTAACATCCGAAAGAATATTGAGCAAAAGAAGACAAAGGTTTCATGATATCACTTACATGTGGAATCTGAAAAAGTCAAGCTCACGAGGGTGGAAAGTAGAACGGTGGACACTCAAGAGGCTGGAGGTGGGGACACATGGCAGGAAGGAGGAAAATGTTGGTCAAAGGACGAAAAGTTTCAGTTAGGCAGAGGAATAAGTTCTAGTGATTATTGCCAAAGCACAGTAACTACAGTTCATAATAATGTATATTTCAAAGTTGCTAAAAATAGATACCAAATGTTCTCATCATAAATAAATAAATAAATAAATGAATAAATAAATAAATAAATAAAACGAGGCGATTGTTGTGATGGAGATCTAAAATGCACCCCCCAGGTCTTCATGTGTTTGGGAGGTGAATGCATCACATGGGTGCTCTACTCACCAGTAAATTCATCTGTGGATGAGTTCACAGTTGAACGTGTAATTATGAGGTAGGGTTTGGTTGGAGGGAGTGGGTCACTGGGGCATGACCTGGAAGGTTTATTCTTGTCCCCAACTTTTACCTTTTCTTTCTCTGACTCCCAACTGCTACAGGTTGACCAACTTTGTCTACCATCAAGCTCTTTCTGCCTTGAAGTCTAATTACCACAGGCTGAACTCTGTGAAACCAGGAACCGAAAGAAATCTTTCTCCTTGAAGTTGTCTATATTAGGTATTTTGCCCCAGAAATGGGAAAGTGATGATACAGCCATGTCTGTTAATTAGCCTCAATCATTCCAGATCACAATTTAAAAATTTTTTTAGGAAAAAAAAATAATAGAAAGTAGATAGTATAAAGGATCACCCCCAATTGTAAACCTTTGACTCTACCAACTGTAAAGCCCCAGGTTGACAGGAGAATGTGGGTGAGGTGTGGATGGGGAAAGGAGCACTTTCAGTGTTTCTGTAGCAAACAGAATACTAAGCTGAGCAAGGGAAAGAAGGGAACTGACTCAAGAGAGCAATTTTTGCTCCACCTGCACTAAAGCTCGCTTCTACTTTAATCTACCTCAGGGGAAGCAATATACTTGCTGCCTGGAATAACCAGCTAAGCAAAGCAGTAAATCACACAGGAAAACAGTGGGTAACATGCCTGAAAGAGCATGACCAAAGAGCAGAGACTGAACAAGATTAAAGAGGACTAAGAAGAAAGAGGAAAAAACATGAGCAATCAATACATTGATTTCATTGCTCAGACAGACAAGTCTAACAGAACAACATTAACAGTTTCCCAGGGATTATTTATAATAAAAATACAAATATAGTTGGCTTCTTTCTACTGTATATGAAAGGCATGATAAAAAAAACATCAAATATCTGCTAGAAATCTATGGACTGAGTCTGGAAAATCTTGATGAATGAGTAAAGAGATAACCCAAACAAAAAAATTTCTTATTTTGTGGCAAACATTCAGCCAGAAGAGACTATTACTCATTTATTTAATGATTTAATAAATCTGGTTAGCTATAACACCCTACAATAACTAACCTAAAAGACTCAGGTTAACTTGGGAGAGAAAGCAGAAGTCAGCAGTCCAGATCAATAGCAAGTTTAGAGTCAGAAGAAATACCCAGCTCCCAGTCACTCTGGCTGTGATTTTGCTGGCAGATCTCTTTGGGTCCTGTCCCTGTTGGTGACAACCTTTACTTTCCACAGTAACTCTCACCTCATACTGACAAACAGGAAAAAAAAAAAAACACTCAAATTCTTTCTTACATAATATGGGTTTCTTTCAGGATATCTAGAACTCAAAAAGGCTTGATGCTTTTTATCAATCCCACTAAATGTCAAGGTCAGGAAATAAAAATATTTTTCTCTCCCGACTCAAAGCACAATGCCCTTTGTGAAGCCGTTAAACACTAGAAATAGCAAATCTGGGAATTTTTTTTCAGGTGAGATATGCATCAAAACATTACATGTTGCTAAAAATATCTCCAAATTTTTTTTAGCATTCCAACTCACATTACACTGAAACTCAGGATGATGAGCAAAATTTTAACTCTGAGGTCATTAAAAAAGGAGCCAAAGGAATCTGTCTGATGAGACTGAAGTCCCCATAGGCATTTCCCAGTTCAGAGCAGTTGTTTGCAAAATGGAAATAAGACAGACTGAGAAGGGAAGGGTTACCAGTGCAGTTACTGCTTCCCCATACTCTGGCAACAGATGGTTAGATCAAGAACCTAAGATGTAATTCAGGCAAGTAGGAAAGTATCTGAGGACTACACCCACGATGACAAGGCTGGGTAGGCCTCATCAGCTGCCCCTGCACAGATTAGAGAGGCTCTTTAGTGAGGAACCATAACTGTCCTAATGATGGAAGGGCTGATCTACCAGTCAGGGAGCACGGAAGGAACATGTATGTGGTCCAGGGTAGGCTCCAATGCAACATCCACAGCAGTAGGGACATCTGTGAAAAAACAGACATAAAGAAGAAACAGCCTTGGGGATCAGGATGAAGGCAGCGGAATAACTAGGTAATGGAATAACCAGGGAGCCCCTGGGCACCCCAAGGCTCTCAGCCAACTCTCCTCTCTAGGCTTCTCCCTGACACATCAGAGCCTCTGGGTCTCAAGTGCTCCTCTCAACAGGAGCAGAGGGTAAATGACAGCCGAGTTTTCTTCAAGTCCTGCCAAGGAAAACCTTGCAGAGTTAACCACACAAAAGGCTTCATATATCTTGCTACTGAGATTCTTTCCCTCTTTCTTTTCAATATAAGTTACCGTGAATATACACACAGAAGAAAATTCATATTCAGAAGACTCAAGAAGGTTGACAGTCTCGAGGATGTCATGTTCTGAAACTTTTGACAGCTGGTTCTGTTCTCAGAAGTCACAGATTTATTTAATAGTAGTCGATCTTTCAGTTGGCCCATTACAGCCAACACCTAGTGCATAAAGCATCCAGACTAATCACCGGATTGTTGCAGGCTCAGGGCACAGGCAGCATGTCTGAGATCAGTACCCAATGATTCACCGTGTTATCTGGCTGCAGGAAAATGTGCCCATAGGTGGGAAGGTTGGATTTCAGATAAAGACAGAGTAGTAAACACCTGAAGAAGAATGATTTCAAGGGGCGACTTGTCAACAACCCTTCCCCAACCAATGCCTCATGCAAAAACCACACTAGGACCTGTTGAATGATAGAACAAGTAATCATTCACTTAAGATTCAGCAACATCTTTCCATCAAGCGATAAAGACTCATCACAAAATAGACACCACACACTCTCTGGAAAAGTACAACATAGAGCACCTTTGTTTTTACTGGAAATCTGGCCAAGATGTCAGGGTTCCAGAGCACGGTGCTGCTCTAGATCTCAGAAGCCTGACAGGAGGCCTGAGATCTGGAGAAAATTAAAATGGTGGGGCTGGAGATTTAGCACAGTGGTCCCAGCACCTGCCTAGCAAGCACAAGGTCTCTAGTTCGATTCCCAGTAGCCACATACAACAACACCAGGCATGGTGACTCACACCCACCAGGTATCAGTACCACACACCACAGTGCTGGGTATGGTGGCTCACGCCTGCAATCTCAGCACTCAGGAGGCAGAGACAGGAGGATTGCTGTGAGTTCGAGGCTTGCCTGGCTACATAGTGAGCTCAGGGCCAGCCAGAACTACAAAGTGAGACCCTGTCTAAAAAAAAAAAAAAAAAAAAAAAAAAAAGAAGATGGTGACAATACCCTTCATGTATTGCTCAATTAATCATGCTTATAATGCAGACAGAATGACTATGAGGATAGGTTTCAGTATACTGTACAACACCCTAGTCTTCATCCCTGTACTCAAAGAAAAAGAAAGCTTCAACTAGGTCTTTAAAGTAGACCAGAAGTTTAGTTGTCATATACATTTAACCTGGCTTACAGTCTTCCCTGTACAAATCTAATGAAAACTCCAAAGTTCTTAAATACAAGCTCTGATACAAAACATTACCTCTATGGGAGCTCAAAGCAGACTCCAACAATACACTGATGCATATTAGATACATTTATGGTTTTATATCTAAATCTAACAACATGTTTCTATTAAAATATAATATATATGTATGTTTAATAAAAACTGAATACCTTTAGACATTCTGTGCCTGGAAGGACACAAGCTGTCTTGAAGGTAAACACTCCTGGGTAAGATCATATCACTTAAGACATAGCTCATGTGTTCCTTTCTTCCCCACAAATCACATGTTTTATGCAACTAGCTTTCATCAAAACAACACATAAATCACTAAGAAATGTTGATGATAACAGAGGCTACTTATTTTTCAAAAGTTAACAGATCCCTTGGCTGTAATACATGGTCCTTGATTTTGTTGCCTTAAAACAGGAATTCTTTAAGAATAATATGGTGACTATTTTAGAACTTCTTTAGTTCTTACTTTCAATGTATTGGAGTTCTTTACTACAAGCACTACATGATTATTAGGTGTTTCTCTTACTATCAATACCTGCATTGATGTCAGACTGTCCCTAACTTAAAATATCCAGATCAGTTCCCTTCCTAGGTGACTGTGGTGAACAGATTTCTGGAAACAACTAAACTATCATGTATAGTAAACCCTGCATGTATTTATTTGTCTTAAGAAAATAGAGCAAGGTAAAAACAGGAAAATAGGACCACTTCAGCAAATAAGCAGCAGAGGCTATTTAAAGGCAAGAAAAGAGTAGGAAACAAAGGGATACACAGTTGCTAATCAACCAGGTCTCCTTTCCAAGAAATCTACTTATATCAAATATTCTTGGTATTTTTTTTTTGTTTTCTAAAGACTTTACTAAATTCATATATATTAGTTCTTAACTATCTTGCTTGAATAATTTGATACAGGAAAACCCCACCATTTGTCCCTTCTCATATACATATGGATATGTGTGTGTTTGTGTGTGTGTGTGAACTAATCAAAGAAGCCATAAGGAAACTGGTACGCTCTGGTCCCTACTTCCCTGGGGATGCTGGGAAGAGTTATGCCCCTGCCCGGGCCCTCAGCGACCTCCAGGGAAAGCAGGGAGAAAAGGCAGCCACCGAAGCTTACAGCCTAAGTCCTCTTGACCTTCAAGAGGATATACATATCCATATATAGAGAGAGATGCACTTTCTAAGCTTTTTCATATTTCTAAATGCAACGTGTAACAGCGGCAGTGTGAATAAAAATCAATAAATAGGGTTGGCTAGTTACTTTGAGTGTGAAAAAATAAAAATGGACTGAGGAAGATGAAGTAGAAGTCTATCAAACACGACTCCACGGAGTCAGGACGAGAGTGGAAGTTCCAGGACACGTAAGGAGGGTGAACGGGACCCGAGTCAGAGCTCTGCTCCGGCCCAGCGGAGCCGAGAAGCCAGAGAACATAGGCTCGCACTGCAACTACGGCTGAGACCGGGTTCTCCCAGGTCAGTCCTGGGGGCAGCAGAACCACTGCCCTTTTCACTTGTGTCATTTGTGGTATTTGCAGAGATGCGGCCAACAGCAGCCAGGGGAGCTGTTTACCAAAACCACCGTCCAGCGCCTCCCGCAGAAATGCTTGTGGAAACAACTGCCAAAGCTTACATGGGAATCAAACAGAAGGAACCATGTAAAACATGCCCCAGCCATTTCCTAAGCTCCATTTCTCTGCAGACGGCTGCTGTGGAAGAAATGACTACTTACAGCAGAGACCCCAGGAATGAATCCAGCCGCTGGGCTGAAAGCAGAAAAAAGTCAACTATTCCATTCTGTAGTTCACTCTGGTGATTTCCCAGGCCTGGGCTATAAGGTATCCAGGGATAAAGCTACCATTCAGACAGATCTGGCAAAGGACAGGATGGTGGATGTGAAAGGCAGAAACAGATCTTCGCTGAAGATCTCAAAAGTCAAAAATTCTGATCCTCTCCCTCTTCTTCTTCCTATTCCTCCCTTTCCTGCTCCTGCCTTTTTTCTTATCTCACGCTGCATACTGCCCTATGAAAAATTCTGTGCTAATTTACCTACAATCGTTCGCTTGTCGGAAAACCATGTAAGCCAGTGATTATCTTATGCCCACTTTACAGTGGAGAAACAGAGGCATCAGAAGTTTAAGCAAACCTCCAAAGAGCACACAGCTAGGAAGCTGCTAGCCCAGGATTTCCACACAGCCTGACTCTAAAATGCCAGTTTCTGAACGGGATGGAGCTTGCTCTACCTTCTGCGGGCAGCACTGCGGAAGGCCAAGGCCCGTAAGGAACTGAACTCTGGCCACTCACTCAGTGTTTATTGTTGCTAGACACCAGCTGCTGAAAATGTCCCCCCGCAGGCGGGATCACTGATCCTATGTAGCCAGCACCGCTGCTGCTGTTCCGATTACCATTTGTCGTATCTCCCACAGAGGAAGCGCGCTGAATCTGCTGGCAGAAGAAATTCAGTAGAAGTGAGTTCCTTCTGCATATCTCTATCTTTGAAATGGCTTTTCAGAAAACAATCACCACTCCTCGTAGCATTACCTGGGCCTCTCACGTGAGCCAGTGGGAACAGGCAGCGCAGGTACAGAGCTGGACAGAAGTAGCAGAGAAAGAGGTGTCAGGAGGCCCCTTTCGGCTCTAACAGAAGGTGGACATGCACCGGAAACACCTCTCTGCCCGCTTTGTCAGCCAAGCAAAGAAGCCGTAAGGAAGCTGGTACATTCTGGTCCCTACTTTCCTGGGGATGCCGGAAAGAGCTGTGCCCCCACCCAGGCCCTCAGTGACCTCCAGGGAAAGCAGGGAGAAGAGGCGGCCGCCGAAGCTTACAGCCCAAGCCCTCCCGACCTTGGCCTGGCCCAGCGGCCGCCCCCCGTGCGGGACAGGACAGAGCCCTTCTCCCCGGGGCTGCTGGATCAGCCGCGGTGGAAACAACCCCAGGGAACTTGTAGACTCCGAGCCATTTAGTTTATTCAGCACCATGAAGAAAACAGCAATAGTTCAGCGACAGAATAAAAATGAGGAGTTGGCTGAATAAAGGTGATAAAAATAGATTTTCCAACGCTACGAAGATGAATCATTTTGCCGTGAGGATTCGAGAGGCTCCGTTTCAGCTTGGTTTTCAACCCAGCCTCATAAATCTGTTGAAGGAAAGTCTCCTTCCCCTAGATAACCAGTGCCATGATGCGTTTAGCGTTCAGACAGGTCGGACAGGATTTTATTAGAGAGCTGCCCGGGGCTAAGCTCCCCTTCTTCCCAGCTGGCTGTAAACACTGACTCCGAAGGACGAGACGGTGGCTAGGCTGGGGTGCACGGCCCGGAGTCCGTCCCTGCTGCCGCTTTCCCCTGTCTGTGCTCGCCTCGCTTCTTCCCCTCTTCCCCTCAAGGAAAGAGGCTTTCTGGGGCACAAAGGGGCAGCGTGACAGCAGGAGAGAGCGGGAGCCGCTGCACGCAGCTTCCGCAGCACTACTGACGTGCCGTGGAGGAACTTCTGGCTGTGGGATAAACTTTCCAAACTCAGTTCCTAATTCACAGAATTCTTGAAAACTCTGTTTTTTGCCACACTGATATAGTCTGTGTTCTATGTATCTCCCATCACACATCTGAAAAGAAAAGGCACTGTTTCCCTCAGCAGGAACAGAAGCCTAGTTAAAAGTAACAGGTGGTAAAAATATCAGGGGACAAGAAGAAGGTGAATTCATAGGAAAGTCATTTTGGCATTACTTTAGCCATATCATTAGTATATAAATAGTAACTTTTCAATAACTGTTAAAATCTAAATAGCTTCCTTCCTTCCCTCCCAAACACTCATACACGATCTTTTCATAATGGGTTGTGCTTACCTCGCAGGTCCTCACAGCCAGCGCGGCCCGCCAGCGTGCCCATCTTGACGGGCGGGAAGTTCCTAATTCATCCTAATTCATCTCCTCGGTGTCTGCCCCGCACAGCAGCCCTGACGCCCTCACAACCCCTTTCCCAGAGCTGACCCTGCCGCTGCCAACCCCGCTCTGTCCAGTCCAGGCTGCAGCAGCTGAAATGCTGACGCAGGGAAAGAGCAAACTGGGAGAGCTGATTAGCTGATTGCCACACCTATTGCAGAGGGAGGCGGAGAATTCTGCTCCCTCTGAGGAAGGGGAAGAAGCACCACGAGGGCTGAGAATGCCCGCATGCACCTCTGCGGGACAGCTGGGGACAGTCGCCAGCGCACAGTAGGCGTGCAACCGTCGTCCCACAGGGTCAAGAGTAGCCAGGGCTGAGGGACCCAGCTTCCAGTTCCAAATCTGGAACAAAGTCGCTGCATGACCCTGGCCAAGTCCCCAGCTGCTGGGACTCGGTTTCCTCACTTTGCTAAAATAATGGCGTTTCGAAAATAAATTTCAATATTGTCTCTGGTTCTGAAATTCTAAAGCCATCATAACAAACACAAGCATGATAGATAATAAGCACAGCTACCATTTACTGAGACTGTACTATGTACTATCCAGTGTATCATCTCAATTTCATGGTGCTGGGATCTATCAGCTCCATCTTACAGATAAGGGAACACCCAAACTCACTCCATGAACCCCCACGAAAACAAAGGATCATCATAGCCACTCAATGTTTTGAATTGAAACGGAGGAAGACATTTAATCTTTGTGCCTGAAATTGAGATGACATCTGAGAATGGAATTTCTGCACTGTTGGGTGATTAATGTGTTTATAGTCTCTGCTGGTATAATTCTGAGCTACTAGTATTTATGGTTATGGTCGTTCATGCTACTGCAAAACCCATTTTCCACCTGTTGTTTTTTATTAAACTTCCCTAAAGGACATAAAATATTTCCTTGTGCAGATTCTAAAAACAGGATACTGAAATATGTGAGCAGAAATGTCATGTGTGGATTTACTGTTTGGAATTTCAGATGCTATAAAACACAGTGTTTACAATCAATTCATCATTTCATAAAAGTTTATTAGATTGATATGCCAACCACCTCAGTGCTATCCTGCCATTTATTGACACCAATACGTCAAATGGTGGGCTGACATTTAAAATTTATTAATAACTTCTGTGTTTCATTGCCTATTTCATAGTTTTTTTGCATTGTGGTCTTTTATCTTTATTGTTATTCATTCTATTTTAAGTACAAGTTTTATTTTATAATATTTTTAGACTTACAGAAAATTGCCAGAGTATAAAGTAGAATTTACATCCTGCATCCTAATTTCTGTGGTACATTTGCAACAATTAATGAAAACTGCTATTAACCAAACTCCATGTTTTACTTGGATTTCATTCCTTTTTCTCCAGTATTCTTTAGTCATTTCATGATCCTGTCTACAACACCACATTATATCCTCATGTATCCTGAGTTTCCTCTGACTATACATATTTCTGAGACTTGCCTTAATTTTAAGGCCACTGACAATTTTGAGGAGCAAAAATCAGGTATTTTGCAGAATGAACCTCTTCTTCTGTCTGATATTTTTTACATGGTTGGAGAGCTTAGGAGTTTTTCTTTTTCTTTTTTGAGGATCACTACTGAGGTAAAGTGCCTTTCTCCTATCATTGAATCACTTTAGTTTGAAAGAAAATCTGTGGTTAAATCAAATCAAAACATTAAACTGAGTAAAGTTGAATTTTACAAAAGATAACTTCAAACTGTTTACTCTTCAATCCAGTCTGTTGTACTGTTGAGGAAATGAAAGAAGGCAAGTCATTTTTGTGCCCATTTTGAGTTGAGGGTCTACCCAGCACTGTAGCAGGAAGCCAGCTAATGGCCAGCAAGGTGTCAAGCAATTCCTTTGAAAAGCTCGCCAAGACAAACTTCCTACAAAAACAACCTTAGAGGAAAGCAATTGTAAGAGAAGTGTTATTTCAGCCTAGGCTGCTCTCCTTATCATACAGTGCCTTTAAGTATGGAATATGTTTTTCCTGTTGTCAAACCACAGAATCCCTCCAAACCTGAGATAGGAGGACATAGTAGGAATTAGTCCTGCAGAAAGTTCCTTCTTTAGGTGAACTATGACTCTGAGAAAAAGAAGTAAAACTTGCTGAAATATGTATTCCCTGCTACTATATATTTTCCTCACAGAGCCTAACTGAAGGTCTTTTCCTAAGGGAAGAAGTGAGGAACTGATGTAATGTCATAAGCTCTGGTGAACTCTGTTCAGAGAGAGATAAGGGAGAACAAGTGGTTTCTTTCTTCAAAGAACAGCTTTTTTTGTTGTTGTTTCAGAGGCAGGAAGAAAAAAATGAGGAAAAAATAAAGCTTTACAGCACTGCTATATATAACTTTCCACGTTTGCAGAGACACAAAATAATTACAGAAATAAGATTGGAAAAATAATTTCAGTGCATGAAGAGACTGTAAGACTCAGCTAACAACCCCAGCCATTCATAACACATGTGAATAAGAACCTGAGGGCTTGGCGGGCTTACTCACTGCAGTGATCAGGACTGTATCCCTCACCATCCTCCTCAAATTCATATGTTGAACTCCTTATTAACTCCCTATAATTCAGAATATACCTGTAAATTAACTGTTAAAAAGGCAGTTAAGCTACATGAGATCATCTGGTCAAGACTGTGACTATATCTGTACAAAAAGAGGAGACAGGGACACAGCCACACATACAGGAAAGATCGTGCAGAGAAGGCAGCAGTCCCAGCGGCCCGGAGGAAGGCTGCAAGAGACACGGACCTTGGAGTTCCAGCTTCCATACATGTGACAACTTTAATTTCTGCTTTTTAAGTCACCCAGTGGGTAGTGCTTATTGTAGTGATCAGAAAAAAATGAATACACTCACCTAGAACTAAGAGAGAAATATCAGGCAGTTGGCAAAAGCCTGCAAGGCACGAGATGGAGAGGGTATTTTTTTCTTAATAAACTGTCCATCACAGGAAGATCTTCCTATGTCACTGTCTGCATGATTTCCAAATCTAAGTTGCTCATCATTGTTAATGACTTCTCCTGTGGTTTCAAATTCCTTTTGTCATTCTTCCTCCTTCCTCAACTCCTTGCCAAGATCAAACACTCTAAAGATAAGATGACATTTTGTGGCAGGAAAAATATGGGTAAAGCTTGTGATTGTGAAAAAGGAAAATGATTTGTTTTCATATAAACTGAAGCATAAAGATTTAACTTGAAAATTATTCAATGATAATCAAGTCCAACTTTTAACAACTTTTTTCCTGAATTTCAAAGCAACATTTCCAATAGTCTGCCAGACATCTGTGCATGAATCTCTCTTAGGCATAGCCAACTCAATATGTCCAAACAAGCATTCGTCTTTTCTTTTGGAACCCATTTCTTTCTCTAGTTCCCATTATTCATTTTAATGGCATCAGTATCCTCCAAGTTACTCAAGTCCAAACTATCGATGTCATCTTCCTAAGATTATTTACTGTATTTGATCGAACCCAACATGTACATTTTTTTTAAAACCTGTGAAATAAAGTTGCATCTTTCCATTGCTTGTGCCTTAGTATTGTGTCATATTGAATTGGCAAGGTTTTTACTAAAATAAATTAGTTACACTTCTAAAAATAGTACCCTTTACAATTGATAGCATATTACATTCAAGGTCAAATGGCTGGTATCTTCTCATCTCTGCTCCCAGGGCTTTTCCTCATCCTCTCTCATTTGGATTACTCATCTCTTCTGACCTGACTTTCACTGCTGCTCTTCTCCCATACTAGGCTTTCCACATGGCCACCAGAGTCATCAGGGCTCTTACTGTGCACAACAGATTCCCAACTTCTCCAGATGGCACTTATTTTTATTTTTAAATGTTTTCAGTACATATTGAACACATTCATTATGGAGAGTGGGGACACAAACATACCACATCTTACCTAATTCTTTTTCTTTCCCCATCTCCCCTTCACCCCCTCTATCTCTCAGTCCTCTTCTCTCTTGCCAAAGACACTCCTCCCTGTTTCCGTGTCCGGTGTCCATGTACTGGTCCCGGTCTACTTTCGGAAGCACTGACTTTTCTCAAGGCCCTTTGCCCCAGTTACAGTCATCTGCAAACAGAACCCACTATCAGATAAAACCTGGGTTCTTCTGGATCATTCTTTCTTATTCCCAGAGAACATGTCCTTCCTCCAACCCCAACATTCCCCTCTACTCCTAGAAACCCTGCTCAAACCCGTTTCTTCCGAAGTTCTCTATCTCACATCATTTCTTTCTTGTACTTTATACCTCATTAACATTTCACTCTACTTGATATTGTGTGTCTCCTAGAAGAAGATTCCCCAAAAGGGATGAAGTATATCTTGAATTATAAGTAGGTTGTCAGTTAGAAGTCGAGAATGAGCAAATCACCTCTTTTTGGTGTTATATACAAAAGGAAACCAAGGAACCAAAGTTGGATATCATATAAGAGATAATACTCAAGGAAAACTGTGGTATCTTTAAAGTACCATAACCATAGGAACATATTTTTAGGAGAATAAGAAATCTATGGATTGATTTCTCATTAGATTAATAACACAGTGTTCTTCAATTTATAATGGGTTGTTCCTAATCAACACATTGTAAATTGAATATCCCCACATCAAAAGGCATTTAATACATCCTACTTACCAAATATTCAAGTTTACCAACATAGTACACTGCAGTGTCACTTTTTATTTCCATGGCAGTGTGGCCCACTGGAAACTATTGCACACTGACGTTGCACACTGCAAGACTGGCATACTAATATTAGTGCCTTGGTAAAAATCAAATGGAAAAGTATGTTTTCTACCAAATGAGTATTACTTTCACCCATAGTAAAATCAAAATGTTGCTAAGTCAAATCAATGTAAGTCAGGGGCCATATGTACAATCATCGTATTCCCTGTGACAGGCAGCTTGGGACAGCTCCTAAGAGACTTGCTGCTGATAATCAGGTGCTTATGTAATCTCCTCTCCTTCAGTGTGGGCTGGACCTAGTGCTTTTCATTAATGGAGTATGGTGGAAGTGATGAAATGTCACCTCATGTGGTCAATTTTGTAGAATGACCCATGTGCAGCTGAGAAGAACGTATTATTCTGACTTTATCGGGTGGAATACTCTGGAGATGTCTATTAAATCCATTTGTTCAAAAGTTTGGTTCAGTTCTAGTATTTCATTGTTGATTGTTTCTTGTCTAGTTGATCTGTCTATTTATGAAAGTGGGGTATTGAGATTCCCCCACTACTATTGTGTTAGTACTTATTTGGCTTCTCATGTTTATTAGTATTTGTTTTATATAGTTGGGCACGTTACCATTTGGTGCATATCAAACATAGTGTCATATGAATGTCATTTCTTCCTCTTGTACTGTTCCCTATACGAGGATGTAGTGATCTTTGTCTCTCTCTCTCTCTCTCTTTTTTGTTTTTGCAGATCCACTTGAGCTAAACCCCCAGCTCCTTCTTTGTCTTTCTTAATTAGTTTTGGTTTGAAATCTACTTCGTCTGCAAATAAGATAGCCACTCTGGCTTTTTACTGGGTTCCTGTCTTGTGGAAAATTATTTTCAATCCTTTTACTTTCAGTCTATGGATTTCTTCATGAATTAGGTGTGTTTCTTGTCCACAGCACATTGTTGGATCTTGCTTCTTTTTTTTTTTTTTTTTTTTTTTTTTTTTTTTTTTTTTTTTTTTTTTTTTTTTTTTTTTTTTTTTTGAGACAGGGTCTCACTTTGTAGTTCAGGCTGGCCCTGAGCTCACTCTGTAGCCCTGGCAAGCCTCAAACTCAGCAATCCTCCTGCCTCTGCCTCCTGAGTGCTGGGATTATCGGTGTGAGACACCACAACCGGCATTATGGTATGTGGTACTGATTGCTGGTGGGTGTGAGTCACCATGCCTGGTATTGTTGTATGTGGTTGCTGGAGACTGAACCAGGAACCTTGAGTTTGCTAGGCAGGCGCCAGAACCACTGAGCTAAATCTCTGGCCCTGGATCTGGCTTTTTAATCCATTTGCCAGTCTATTTCTTTTAATTGGTGCATTGAAGCCATTAACATTAATGGTTATGACTGATATATATACTGATTTAACCCTGTCATGATATTTTCCTGTTGTTGGCTCTTTTATCCTTTGTCCTCCCCGTTTTCCATTTACTTTCATACTTTCCCCAGTGATTTCACTATGGTAGGGTTCATGGAGTTATGAGCCTCATTGTCTTTATCTAGGATATTGTTTAGAATTTTTTGGAATGCTTGTTTGGTATTAGTAACCTCCCATTCAATACAGTTCTGGAAACATTAGCCATAGCAATTAGAAAAAAGAAATAAAAGGAATAAAGATAGGAAGAAAGAAGTTAAACTATCACTATTTGCTGATAATATGATACTCTATCTAGAAGATCCCAAAAACTCAGCCGAAAGACTGCTAGATTTAATTGCCACATTCATTAGAGTAAATGGATAAAGGTCAATAATCAAAAATCAATAGCCTTCTTATAAATGAACAACAGACTCACTAAGAGAAAAATTGGGGAAATAATTCCTTTCACAATACAATTTTTAAAAAAATGAAATATCCAGGAACCAATCTAAGAAAGGAGGTAAAAGGCCTCCACTCTGAAAATATGGCACTGTGACAGAAAGACATCACTTGTTCTCAGGTGGAAAGAACCAATGTTGTCAAAAATGGCACAAGATCTAGCAGAAGAAATCAACAAATGTGATCTTTTTTTTTTTTTTTTTTTGAGACATGCTCTCACTTTGTAGTTCAGGCTGGCCCTGAGCTCACTATGTAGCCCAGGCAAGCCTCAAACTCAGCAATCCTCCTGCCTCTGCCTCCCAAGTGCTGGGATTACAGGTGTGAGCCACCATGCCCAGCTATGATCTCTTTTTATTAAAAACCTTCTGCACAGCAAAGGAGACCACCAGCGGAACAAAAAGACAACCAACAAATTGGGCAAGAATCTTTACCAGCTGTCTCTCAGACAAAGGCCTACTCTCGAGAATAAAGAGCTTAAAAAATCAGTCCCCCCAAATTTAAAAACCCAATTCAAAAATGGGCAGTGAAATGAACAGACACTTTTCAGAGAAAGAAGTAAAAGCTGCCAAGATGCATATGAAGAAATGTTCAAGGTCATTGGTCATTTGAGAGATGCAGATGAAAACAATACTTCATCTCACCACTCCACAAAGAATGGCTGCTATCTTAAAATTAGTCAAGAACAAATGCTGGCAAGGTTGTGGAGGAAAAGGAACCCTTCTCCACTGTTGGTGGGAATGTAGACTGGTACAACCTCTATGGAAATCAGTGTGGCGATTCCAAAAAAACCTAGGATTAGAGGTCCCATTTGACCCTACTATTGGCCTGCTAGGAATATACACAAAAAAATTAAAAGAATCATATCACAGTGACATATGTTCACCCATGTTCACAGCAGCTCAGTTTGTGATAGCTCAATCTTGAAAACAACCCAAATGCCCAAAACTGGAGCCTGGTTAGATGTGGTTTTTCTAAAAAATGGAGTATTATCCTGCCTTGAAGAATGATAAGCTTGAGTCATTTATACTCAAATGGACTTACCTTCAGGACATACTCAAAAGTGAAATAAATAGGTCACAGATGTGTAAATATCATATCTATTCTCTGGTATGAGAAACTGAAGGTGTTAATGAGTTCCAGAATGTAGGACAGATGTTGTGAAATAGAAAATACTCAAAGGGAAATGTGGTGGAGGAGTGAGTAATAAGGGGTAAAGAAAAAAAGTGACAGAAAAGAAAAAAAAAGGGAAATAAAGCTTATGTATTTAGGGGGTGGGGTTGTGGTGTAGGTAAGGGAACCAGAAAAAATGAGAATTAAATTATGTTATATACTGGTACAAATTCCCAATATTGTGTGAGTATGATGTGTATATACAATATACCAATAAAGATAACAATTTTTTAAAAATGGTGATACTCCCAAAACTGCCATATATATATTCAATATTGAATATATATATATATATATATATATATATATATATATTCAATGTAATCCTGGCTAAAAATCACAGAACTAGCGAAAATAATCCAAAAATTCACCTGTAATCAGAACAGAACTAGAATAACAAAAGCAATTCTAGACAAAAAAGACATGGCAGGGAATATCACAATCCCCAACTTGAAACTATACTACAAAGTCCCTGTGATAAAAGCAGAATGGTACTGGCAAAGAAACAGACCTGAGGATCAGTGGAACAGACTAGAAGATGCAGAAACAACACCAGACATACTAAGCCACCTCATCTTTGATGAAAGAGCCAAACACCCTCAATACAAGAAAGCTAGCTCTTCACCTGTAGATGTAAATGAGTTCTAGAATGTATGATAGTTTTTGTAAAATAGGCAATTTCCAAAGGGAATTTGGTATGGGAACATAATGAGGGGAAGGAATAAATATGATTCCAAAAGAAAACAAAAAAGCATATATATAGGGTGTGGGTAGGTATGTGGGTAAAAATGAGAATTAACTTGTGTCATATACTGGTACAAATTCCCCAATGTTGTGTGTGACTGTAAGCTGTATATAAAATGTACCAATAAAGAATTCAATTCAAAAAAAAAGCTAGTACTTTAATAAATGGTGCTGGAAAAACTGGGTTTCAATTTGTCAAAGATTAAAACTAGACCTAAATCTTTCATCATGCACTTAACTGAAATCAAAGTGGATTAAAGATCTAAATATTAAAACAAAAACACTGGGCTGGGGATTTAGCTCAAGTGGTACTGCACCAACCTTGAATACACAAGGGACCGAGTTTGATCCCCAGTACCAAAAAAAAAAAAAAAACCAGAAACACTAAACCTATTGGAACATAGATTAGGTAGAACTCTTGGAAACACTGGTGTAGAGAAAGACTTTATGAACAAAACCTCAACAGCATGAGAACTAGCAGAAAGAATCAACACTAGGATCTCTTCTTATTAAAAAGTTTCTGTACAGCAAGAGAAACCACCAGCAGAGCGGAAAGACAACTACAATATGGGAAAAATTTTATCAGCTGTTCCTAAGACAAAGGACTACTATCTAGAATATATAAAGAACTTTTAAAAAATGAGCCTCCTCAAATTAAAAAACCCATTTCAAAAATTGGCATCTGAAAGGAACAGACATTTTTCAGATGAAGATGTAAAAGCAGCAAAGAAACATGAAAAAATGTTCAACATCACTGGTCATTCAAGAGATGCAGATGAAAACAACACTAAGATTCCATCTATCTCCAGAAAGAATGGCTGCTAACAAGACATCAACCAATAACAAATGCTAGTGGAGCTGTGGGAAGAAAGGAGCTTTTCTCTGCTGTTGGTAAGAATGTAAATTAGTGCAACCACTGTGGAGATCAGGTGAGAATTTCCCAGAAAGCAAGGTCAGAGGTCCCATTGGACCCTATTTCCCTGATGACCATATTCATGAAATAATTAAAAGCATCACAGCACAGTGACATATGTGCACCTGTGTTTAGCAGTACAGCTTGTAATAGCTAAATCTTGAAAACAGCCCAAATGCCCATCAACTGGAAATTGGATAAAGATGTGGTTTTTTAAAAAATAAAATGGAGTATTACTTGGACATAAGATTGATAAATTAGAGACATTTATAGCTAAATGGACGCACCTTGAGGCCATACTCGTAAGTAAAATAAATAGGACATGGTTGTGTAATTCCATATCGTTTCTTTAGTGTGAGAATTTGAAAATGTAAATAAGATCCAAAGTGTCAGACAGGTATTGTCAAATAGGAAGAAAATGATCACAGGGAAAAAAGAAGGGGAGGCATGGGAAAGCAAAAAAGAGAAGGAAAAAGTTTGTTGGTAAAAAAGAAAAAGTGGAAACAAAACTTATGTATATGGGGGTTAGGGGCTGAAAGGAGCGCAGGGGCATAGGAAAAAAATAAGAATCAAGATACAGCATGTGCAGGCACAAATTCTTAATGTTGAATGTGATCACATTAATGTATATCTAAAATGTACTAAAAAACTCAAAGGAAGAAAAAAGAAACATTACTTCAGAGACTAAATTATAAAGGACTGGGACTTCCATCTTATTTTTGCTGTATTTCTCTCTTGTGCTTGCTTTGTCTACTCAGCTGGTTGAAGCCAGCTGCCACACTGTGAGCCCTAATGAAAGGTCTGCATGGGGAGAACTGAGGATGGCTTTAATCAACAGCCTAAGAGGAACCGCACTCTGCAATTTTCACACAAATCAGCCAAGAAGAGGATCCTTCCCCAGCGAGTGCTTGAAATAACACTGGAAAATACCTTGAATAAAGTCTTGTGAAAGATCCTGAAACAGGGACCCAGCTAAGCCTTACAGACCTCCAGGAACTGAGATATTAAACCACTGTTTTAAGCCAGTAAGTTATACAGGCGTATAAAAGTAATACACTGAAATAAGAAAACCAGATGGGAGACAATGAGTACAAGATGAGTGGAGTCTTCCCAAGTATCCATTCCCCATAGACAAGGAGATTAACTTGGTCTGATCCAAGCCCATCAGCAAATGACCAAAGGCCAGCTTGGAACAGTTCAGCCTTTCCAAATGTCCAACTCGCTGTGGAGCACAGCTCACCAACCTTTTGTGTTCACTATGTAGCCAAGTCTTCCAGATTAGGTCATAAATTAGCTGCAGGCTGATTCAAGGGAGTTATATATGTGCTGAGAGGTAGCCCTACATTGTTACCTTAACTCACGAAGAGGCTTTAAAGCCATGTAAGGTTTTTTGGATTTTATTCCATATGCACTAGAGAGACATATAAAGTTATTTGAGAAGATGAAGGCCATGAGGTGGTATGTACCTTTCCAAGCCAACTGTGGAGGCTGCTATATCCAGCAATACACAAACCATATTGACATAGGAGGCATCAAATAAACTAAGACCCCCTAGATTCATATTCTACCATTTAGCTGAACACAAGGTTGAATGTACCAAAGACCTTGTGTGTTTGTTGTTTTTCTCTACGATCTATTCTCTTTGACGTCTAAAGCTACTAAAATGCTAACTACTATTCCAACTTGAGCTCAGCTTTGGCACCAAACCTCAGAGCAGTAAATTGAACATTCTTTCTGTGTAGGGTGTGAGAACTCAAACGAAGTTTCTCACACTGTGCCAGGGATGAGGATAAAGGAAAATGTGTCATTAAATTCAGTTTTGGCTGAGATACTGCACAAGATCTATTCATGCCCCTCAGTAAAATGTGTTTCCTTCACAAAGAACATCACTCAGCCACCAGTTTTTACTTGTCTTCAAAAGAAGAGTCCGGCAAACTCTAAAGCTGCCCAACTGAGCCACACAGAGACCACAAAGACCACAGTCAGACAGAAAACAATACCCGAGAGTGGTATTCTGCGGCTTTCCTCCTCCCCGGGCCAGGAGTGAGAATTCTGTCTGTTGTCCCAAATCATGACCACGGGCAAGGAAAGCCGGTCTGATGGACTGATTCTAAGAGTAACAGAAGAAGCTGGTGAACATAAGACATGTATATATGAGACTTGAGAGAGTGTGTGTGTGTGTGTGTGTGTGTGCATGGAGAGAGAGAAAGGAAGGCCATTTTAGGAAGACTGATATATTAGCAGAATTGTAGCAGGCATTTTTGAAAGACTTCAGCAAAGATTTCCAGTGATTTCTGATTATCATCAGTTGCTAGACTAGTGTTTCACTGACCATGATGCTTGAAGTATAGCCATTGGAGCTTGCTTTAATAGGGCCGAGAGTAGAAATGTTATATTTAGAGCTTCATAGAATAGGCCTTTGCCTCAAGTTGACTGAATTAATTGACCTGAAATGAGAAAGGGAAGAAACTATCTCAGGTTAAGGTTTCCAAACAGACACTCCACAGTATAGGATTCTATTCTATAGGATGATGCTGGAGCAATGAGGATGGTGTGGTGTAGCAGAAAAGTCCCCAAAGATATTTTGAATCAATGGGGCCCAAGTTGGGCAAACAGAGGCTCCAATCCCAATTCTATCCCTTTAATTGGAAAGCTGGTAACCTGGGTTCCTTGAACTCTGATTTCCTGAGAGTAAGAAGGGTGCAGGAATGGTGATGACATTATGGGCCACTACAAAGATTAAGAAGCAAAGTCTAACACCATAGCTGGTACAGAATGTGTATTTAACATGGCATGATGGCATCACAGTGGTAGCAGTGGCTCTGGCCTCTCTTGTCACCTATACTGTCTCCTTCCTGGCATAAATCAATACCTTAACTGAAAGGGCAGAAGCATAGAGCAGAACTTCAGCCAGGCTTCTGTGAAGTCAGCTCTATACCACTGACGGGACGTGAAGGCTCTAGGAATTTTGAAGGAAGTTGTAGAACAGCACCCAAAAATAAGGTGTTCAATAGGGCGAGCTGCTCACACAAGAGCTAATCCTCCCCCCAGGTAGCACAGGAAGAAGGCTTCTTTCCTAGGCAGAAGACAACCACAACACCAAATTGAGTGCACTGTCATCTTTCTGAAAAGCTGAAGCTGCAAACAGGCTCTGTTGCTACTCAGCTTTCAACAGCTCACATATCCACCTTTTCCCAAAATACTATTTTTAAACGTCTCATAATGTGGAAGCCTCTCCAGTCCCTTTCATCATTTCTCTGATCTGACCTCCCTCCAACAATGAAATGTCAGGTGCTCTGCTATCAGTTTCATAAAATAAAGCAGGTACCTTTTGAAAGCTTCCTGAAGTCTACAGTTTATAGAAATTTACATTTTTATTCATTTCAGGAAGCTGAGCTCTAACCATATTTGAAATCTGATTTAGAGAAAAATATATCCTTTTTCTTAAAACATGCATTTCTGGGTGAGTTAAGGTTACTAGTGAGTAGGATAATTCTACCAGAAACATCCTGCTTTGTGATACTGAACTTTGGTGAGTCAGATTTCCACCATTCATCTGACCAAGAGGCGTTTTAGGAGGTGGAATCTTCCACAGAGCTAAGAATATTTGGAATGCCTTGGCCGAAAGGTGGGGGTAACAAGGGATAAAAAGTCAGTCTTTACTTTCTTTCTCACAAGAAGTAAAATAACCTGTCACAAACACGTGTTCTGTCCTCAACGAAGAACACTTGGCTGTTGAGCAGGTGAAAGCTGAAAGGTAGCCAGGATGTGGGATCTAGCTCGGCTTTTCCTATTTGTCTAATCTTGGGCAAATATCTCTTCCCTTGTGAATACACATATCTTCATGTATACAAAAAGTATATCTAAGGTGACTGTACTGTCACAGTTATTCTTGTGGATTCATATGCAAAATAAAGCAAATATTTCATGACAGCTCCTCGATGGATTTTCACTCAAGGGCAGGGTCCCTAAATTTCATCTATTTCCACTTATAACTCAAACATGCTCATGCAAATGACTGACAGAATAAAAATCTCAGGGAGAAGATGCTTAATCCTCAAATGCCTCTATTAACGAAGAAGGAGATTGGAACAACATTCATGGGATCTCTGAGGACCACTGAGATTCACGGTGTGACTGGATTGTGCAATGCAGAGTTTCAGGGCAGCTTCTAAAAGCCTTTGGAATGCCCAGACCCTAACTGGCGGGCTCTCTTGTTCTGGCGGCAGCTAACAGGATCACTAACACCTAGAGAAGAATGCAAGCATCTGCAGGCAGTCGCCCTGCAGCTTCGTGTGTCAGCAGTCATTACAGAGGAAACGCAGACCCGGACCCGGGCTCTCGGCATTCCTGCCGGAAGTGATTTTCAACTATTTTGTTTTAACACCTTCACCCCTGAATTCTTTGTAACCACAGCTTAACTCAGGGGCTAAAATACACCTATTCATGCCTTTGTAAATCCACACGTGTTTGTAATTTGGGATTGCTATGTGAAAACACACTTTTCTATTTATGTCCAAGTCAAGCAGCTGGGCCATCTGAATGGATTGGCTTCTCAACACCAGGCCATTAAGATGAATAAGCTTAGGTCCCGGGCATGGATGTCCCACTGGCTGCCCTTCTCGGGTCTCTCTGGCCCCTGCTACTGCAGACTTCTTGGTCAGTAGATGGTCAATGGCCTGCCAACCCCTGATAAGGTACAAACCAACCTCAAGTTTTCTTTGAGGGATTCTCCATCTGGTCTCTCCTTTCTTTCTTTTTTTTTTTGTGGGGGCGGGGAGGGATTATTTGCTTTTGTGGGTTTGTTTTGTTTTGTTTTGTTTGTTTTGAGACACAGTCTCACTGTGTAGTTCAGGCTGGCCTTAAATTCATAGTGATCCTCTTGCCTCAGCCTCCCTAGTGCTAGAATTATAGGCATGCATCACCATGCCCAGCTTCTCGACTGTCATGAATATCAGGACAAAGAAAATACCACGTGAAAAATATGTTCACAGGAAAGGGTGTACCTCTGGGTGTGTCTGTGTGGGTCATGGCAGTGCAGCTTCAGGACTGTATGTGGTCCGTGGTTGTCTTTCCTGTGCTATTCCCCTATCCTGCTTTCTGGGTATGAATTGAGTAGGGTTTTTTTTCCCCCACCATGTACCTCTGCCACAATGTCTCTGCCCTGGAGCCAGTGGGCCATAGACTAAATTCTCTTCCCTAAACTGCAGGTACTGAGACTTAGGCTGGGAAAGCAGACTAGTACAAAAACCAAGACAGCATTACTGTTTAATATTCAACTGTACTCAAATCTCTTCAGTTGTCTAATGATCTCTACTTTAGTGATTACAGTTATAATAGTTATATTATAGTTATAAGCTCTCATATAGTTTTTCTCAATCAAGGATAATTTACTGCCTTTGGCTATCATATCTCCTTAGACAGCCTTCCTCTACCACAGTTTTCCAGCCTTTGGGGGATAGAGGAGTTTCTTTTCATAACATTGTCAGTGTTGAAGAGTATATGCCAGCTGTTTTGAAGAATGTTCCTGCATTTGAACTTTCCTGATTCATATCTTCAGAACTGTGATTTCTTAGTGCATTTCTAGAAACCTTAGGTCAGTTTGATCATGGCCAATTAACTACTTGAAGCCACAGTGTCTTAACATAAACCCAAAACAATTTACAGCCCTCAAATTCCAACCTATGTTCTAAATTTGTTCAAATCTAACTCCACAAAGTAAGCTGACTTTCATCTTTCTTTGTGTATTAATTCATTTTCTCCTATATCAAGGGATGTTATCTACATTCTAGAATGAAAGATCATAACAGATCATAAATATTAAAGGTTTCACATAGTTGCTGTTGTGTTGGATCTTGATAAAGAAATAGACTTTGTTGAGAATAGCAGGAAAGTTTTGTTTTGTGACAGTGTCTTGCCATGTAGTTCAGGGGCTTGTCTTGAACTCATAGCAGTCTTCTTGCCTCAGCTTTCAGGGTGCTGGGATAACAGGCATGCACCACCAGGCCCAGCCAGGAGAGTATTATATGCATAAGAAGAAGCATGAGAGAAGGCATCATACATGGGAATGAACAGCGTTTGACGAACAGTATGTCAACTGTCCTAGCCCACATAAGAGACAAAGACAGCCTGCTCTGGGGCAGTAGCCAAGCAGATGGAGACAGGTACAAGGATTGGAGTAAGTTCCAAGCTCACTCGCTTGCATGCTCCCTCTCTCTCTCTCTCTCTCTCTCTCTCTCTCTCTCTCTCTCTCTCTCTCTCTCTCTCTCTCTTTCTCTGATGGCATGTCTCAGACACTTGTACTGACATCGGGCAACAGGTGGACTGGAATGGCCATCTGACTGTGATTCAAATTTGTTGAATTTGAGAGTCCTGAAAGATGTCTAGAGAGTGCTGGCCAGTAGACAGATCTCCAGGTCTAGCCTTGGGATAGCACTGGGTGAAGAATGCATATGCAGCCTCGTGAGCACACTTGTGTGTTGTGTGCGCATACGTGCATGTATGACAAGTTTTTTTCCCGAATTAAGACTGTATTGTCTTCCTGACCTCCTGCCTTTTCCTCTTTGTACAGTTTTGGGAATTGATTCCGGAGCCTCACACATGCCAGGCAAGTTTCTACCACTGAGCTACAACCTTTTAAATGATTGCTTTGGGGCCAGAGCCTAAGTTGACCAGGCTGACCTTGAACTTGCTATCCCTCTGCCTCAGCCATCCAAGTAGTCCATCCAATAGTTGATCACAGGTGTGTGCCACCATGCCTGGCCTCTTTTTCCTTTCTCAATACACAAGGCTGCTTCGATTAAATGATTAAAGCAAGTTGCTGGAAATTTTGTATTAATACATGAAAAAATCTTGACTCTATTGTCATTCTATGGTTTTCATATGAATAAGTTCAGAAGGGCATAAGCTGTGCATTAACAGTCCTCCTGATAACACTGACTGTGTCAGAGCCTGTATGTCTTTAGAATAGTTGATCTACAGATAGAAAGTGGTTTTTAAACTCAAGTAGACTGAAACAGCAATTGATAAGGAAAGTGCCACTTTCTCTGGAAAACCTCTTTCTCTCTACCTCCCCTGCCCTCCAATGCTGGGGATTGCAGTAAGGCACTGAAATGAGAAAATGTAATTAAAATCACATTCTCCCCCTGGGGTCAACCCAATTATCAGCCTCTTACTCCAAAACAAATTTACCTCTTGAAGGCCAAAGGACTTTATCACTCAAGGAAAAAATATAAACAAAGATTAAGATGCTATTTAGACATCATTGGAATTTTTCATTTTTACGTGACCTCTTCATTTAATGGATTCAATGCATTCTCATTCAAGTAGGGTATAAATTGCAGGAGAGAATGTAATAGATGGTATTGTCATGACCCTTAGGTTAGAGCAAAGGAATATTGGAGTATAAATCTCCATTCTGGATACTCACCAATCCTGCAATGGGGGTAGGCAATCTATTGATCTTTTTAACAAGTCCTGGCTTTATTGCATTCAGCAACCTGTCATGAAAAAGGCAGAATGTCAAATGAGACATAAAGCAGGATGGATCACACAAATCACCTTTATCCGGGACTACAGCTAAATTGCTGAATAGGAAAAGCAGTGAATTTAAAGCATGTAGTAAATCTCAATAATCCATCAGCCTTCGTGCATATAGCTGAACCTATGCCAACATCAAGTTTGTCCACGGCAGGTGGAATTTTACAATTTAGAAATGTCAGCAGAGGAGAAAGGTAACGGGGTAGGAGGTGCTTCAAGGGAAGGGACAAAGACATGAGCTGGACTGAAACTGGAAAGGAATTGCCTACAGTGGGGAGGAGGTGTTCCTATGGACATAAATCCTGTTCCCACCCCTCCAGGCTAAGGTTGAGATCTCTCCAGGGATTCACTAAGTTCACAGACCAACATCCATCTTGCAAGCGATTTGACAACGCAGATCCTGTCTCCAGACCCTCTTTTCTCCTCAAGGAGAGTAGCTTGTTAAATGTGGTTGAGATTCACCAAAAAGAGAAGACTGTGTTTAGTAAGAGGTTAACCAATCCTATCCTAAAGATTTTAAACAAGGCTGACCACAATTCCCTAGGTACAAAAAATATTTGAGCAAAGGATTTTCAGAGTAAGGTTAAATCACATAAAACATAGTAACACAAGGAAGGAAATGCAAGAAAAACAACTATAACTGCTTGTCTTTGTGAAATATAAATTCAGAGTGAAGAAAAATAAGGGGAAATTCTAAAATTAAAATACCATTGGCATAGGTTAACATAGTGGATTATTTGTAAAATAGGTTATTTGTGAAAGAATATTTGAAAGGAGATTGTATACTCTTGGATAATCAATAAGTTACAGAAGACATTAAAAAAGAAATGACAGTTGCTAGAATTAAATGATATTGCCAGTACAATTTGTCAGAACATACAGTACACAAGGAAAACAGTCCTAAGGGGGAAGTTTATAGTTATGAATGCCCACATCAGAAAAAGAGCCAGCCCAAATAAATAACCTAATGATCTGCCTCAAGGTTCTAGAGAAACAAAAACAATCCAAATTTAGGGCAAGTAGAAGGAAGGCAGTTATAAAGATGAGGGCAGAATCAATGAAATGGAGACCAAAAAAAAAAAAATCAGTGAACTGAAGAGCTGGTTCACTGAAAGAATAAACAAAATAGACACACCCTTACCCAATCTTAGAAAAATAAAAAAGGAAACAAAGACAAAAATCACTTCTGTTAGAAATAAAAAATGTGAAATCAGAATAGACACCACCAAAATCCAGAATATTATTACCAACTATTTCATAAACCCGTACATCAATAAATTGTAGGACTCAGAAGAAATGGAGATTTTTTTTCTTTCTTTTAGACAGAGGCTTGCTTTGTAGTTCAGACTGGTCCTGAGCTCACTATGTAGCCCAGGCAAGCCTGGAACTCAGCAATCCTCCTGCCTCTGCCACCTGAGCCCTGGGATTAAAGGCATAGCCACCACACCTGGCATTGTGTTGTGTGGTACTAGGGATCAAACTAGGGATTTTGCACTTGTGAGGCAAACACCGGAACCACTGAGCTAAATCCCTGGCCAAGAAATGGAGATTTTTAGATATCTGTGAATTACCAAAAGTAAACTCAGAAGACTTTCAAATCTTGAGTAATCCCATTACAAGCAATAAAATTGGGCCAGTAGTAATAATTTTTTTTTTTAGACAGTGTCTCACTTTGTAGTTCAGGCTGGCCCTGAGCTCACTATGTAGCCTAGGCAAGCCTTGAACTCAGCAGTCCTCTTGCCTCTGTCTCCCAAATGCTGGGATTATAGGCATGAACCACCACACCCAGCATAATAATAATTTTTTTAAAACCTATCAACTAGCTGGGCATGGTGATTCACATCTGTAATTCCAGCACTTGGGAGGCAGAGGTAGTAGGATTGTTGAGTTCAAGGCTTGTCTAGGATACACAGTGAGCTCAGGGCCAGCCTGAACTACAAAGCAAGAACCTGTCTCAAAAAATAAATAAATAAATAAACCTATCAACTAAGAAAAGCCCAGGATATGATGGATTCACTGCTGAATTGTACAGGAATTTCAGAGAAGATCTAACAACAATATTCCTCAAATTCTTTAATGAAACTGAAAGAAGAGTACTCTTTAAGTCACTTCCAGAAGCTAGCATTACCCTGACTTCAAAACCAGGCAAGAGTCAAAGCAAAAAAGAGAACTACAGGTCACTCTCTCTAATGAATATATGCACAAAAATCATCAGCAAGATATTGGGAAATAGAATGCAACAATTCGTCAAAAAAAGCACACACCATGACCAAGTAGGCTTCAATCCAGGAATGCAGAGATGGTTCAACATGCACAAATCAATACATGTAATTTATTATAATAACAGAAGCAAGGACACAAACCTCAATAGATTGAGAAAAAAATCTTTCACAAAATCCAACATTCATTCATGATTAGAACCCTGAAGAAAACAGATATAAAAGACCTTATCTAATTCTGAAAAAAGCCACTACTGTAAACCTAAACCTCCTGCTAACATCATATAAATTGAGAAAAACTGAAAGCCTTTCTTCTACAATCAGAAACAAGACAAAGATGTCCACTATCACCATTCCTGTCTTAACACAGTCCTTGATACATTAGCCAGAGCACTCAGGCAAGACAAAGAAATTAAAACAGATCTAAGAAGGAAAGGAAGAATTCAAAATATCATTATTTGCAGATGAGGTGATCCTCTCTTTAAAAGACCAAAAAAATTCCAGTAAAGGACTTCTAGAATTAATAACCAAATTAGCAATGTAGGAGATAAAACATCAGCACAAAGAATAAATAGCATTTCTTCACATTAGCAATTAATTCACTGAGAAAGAAATTAAGAAAATACCATTCACTGTACCATCAAGAAAAATGAAATCCTTAGGAATTAACCTCACCAAGGAAGTGACAGACCTTTACAATGAGCATGACATCATTCTCAAAAAGAAGACTGAAGAGTGTATCATAAAATGAAAAAAATGCCCACGTTCTTAGCTGGGGAGAAACAATATAGTCAGAATAGCCATACTCTAAAATTGATACACAGATTGAACATAGTCCCAATTGCGTTCCTCACAGACCTAGAGGAAACAACACTAAAATTCACATGGAACTAAAAGAATCTCAGCATAGCAAAAGCAATTCTGATAAGAAGAGCAAAGCAAGAAGCATCACAATTCCAGATTTGAAGTTCCATTAAAAAGCTACAGTGATACTCAGGAGGCAGAGACAGGAGGATTGCTGAGTTCGCGGCGGCTTGCCTGGGCACCATAGTGAGCTCAGGGCCAGCCTGAACTACAAAGCGAGACCCTGTCTCCAAAAAACAACAACAACAAAAAAAAAGCTACAGTGATAAAAACAGAATGATACTGCCACAAAAACAGAATGTAGACCAATGGAACAGAATTGATGAAGAAGAAACAACCCCTGGTACATTCAGTATTTGATCTTTGAGAAGGGGGCCAAAAACATACACTAAAAGAAAGATAGCTTCTTTGATAAATGATGCTGAGAAGACTGGATATCCACATGCAGAAGACTCAATCTAGACCTGTATGTCTCACCATGCACTAAACTAACATCAAAATGGATCAAAGAGGTCAATATTAAAACAGAAACAATCTGTTACAAGATAAAATAGGTAAAAATATTGAAGACTCAGAGACAGGAGGATTGCTGAGTTCGTGGCGGCTTGCCTGGGCACCATAGTGAGCTCAGGGCCAGCCTGAACTACAAAGCAAGACCCTGTCTCCAAAAAGCAAAAAAAAAAAAAAAATATTGAAGACATAGGCCTAGGCAAGGGTTTTTATGAATAGTAACCCAATGATATGATAAGTAATACCAAGAATCAACAAATGAGATCATATCAAATCAAAATCTTCTGCACAGAAAAGGAGACAACCTAAGAGTAAAGAGACAACCTACAGAATGGCAAAAAAATTTGACTAGCTGTTCCTCAGAGAGAGAAATTATACCATGAATAAATAAAGAACTCAAAAAAATTAGATTCCCCTAAAACAAAAGACCCAATCAAAAAATGGATACTGACCTAACTAGGTACTTCCCTGAAGAAGTACAAATGGCTAATAAATACATGAAAAAATGTTCAACATCTCTGGCCATTTGAGAAATACAAATTAAAACACCACTGAAAATCTATCTTATTCCAGAAAGAATGTCCAAGAAATCAAATAATAACGAATTCTAGTGAGGCTATGGGAAAACAAAAATCTGGTTTTGTTTTTGTTTTTGAGACAGAGTCTCACGTTGTAGTTCAGGCTGGCCCTGAGCTCACTATGTAGCCCAGGCAAGCCTCGAACTCAGAAATCCTCCTGCCTCTGCCTCCCAAGTGCTAGGATGACAGGCGTGAGCCACCTGGCATTGTCATATGTGGTACTGACTGCTGGTGGGCGTGAGTCACCACGGCCAGTATTGTTGTATGTGGTTACCAAGGATCAAACCAGGGACCTTGTGCTTGCTGGGTATGTGCCAGAACCGCTGAGCTAAATCTCTGGCCCAGGAATCTTTTTACACTGTTGGTGAGAGTGTAAGCCAGTAACAACCATGGTAAGAATCAATATGGAGATTCCTCAAAAGCTAAAAATAGAAATTCCATGTGACCCAAGTATATCTTCCCAAAAGTGTTAAAGTCCTCATATTACAGTGCAAATAATCATGCACATATATATAGCAGCACAATTTATAATGACTAAATCTTGGAAATAGCCTATATATCTATCCACAGGTGAATGGATAAAGAAAATATGGTATTAATACATAGTGGAGCACTACTCTGACATAAAAAAGGATAAATGAACTATTTATAGGTAAATAAGTGCACCTTGAGACCATAAGTTAAGTGAAATTAATCATACACACTAGTTTAAATATTACATGGCTTTTCTTACATGCAAAACCTAAAATAGAAATGAAGAACAAAATAAAGGATAGATAACAGGAAGTAGGGAAATCTCTTTCAAAAGGGAAAGGTAGGAGGATAGAAGAAAAAGAAAAGGGTTAAAAGGAAAGAACAAACATGGAAATAAAGCTCTTTCAAATGGGAACAGGGTTAAGAGTTGGAAGGGGTGGGGAGGAGAATAAAAAAGAATTAAGATGTATTATGTGCACATACAAATGCCACACAACAAATCTAGTCACTATGAGCTGTAAATGTAGTAATAAAAATACAATTTTTAAAAAAAGAGATTATAGAATGGAAGCATTTATTTCAAGAATGGAGTAGTTAAGTAACATTTCTGGATATTAGGCAAAAAAGTATGATTCAAGGGTCAGCAAGCTATAATTTGTGACCAATGTAGTTCAACATCTGCTCTTGTCAATAGTACATCGGTAGATGGTCACACACGTTCATTTATGTACAATGTGGAGCTATTTGGTGCTAAATCAGCAGATCAGTAGTCAAGACAAAGAATATATTTACGCAGAGCACATAATCTCTACCATTCTATCCTTTGCAGAAAGTTTACTGACTTCTGCTTTAATTCATGCAACCCAAGATTAAGGTGAACCCTGAAGAAGGTACACTTGATAGATTTCTATAGGTCAGTAAAATAAATTCCTTGAAATTGTTTCACCCAACTGTGTACTGAAAAATGTTGTTAAGGTAATTGTGATAGCGAGGCTAGAAAATGATGTGATATTTGCTTATAGCCTCCACACTCCTTCTGTACATTTTAAATCATCTCTAGACTTCTCAGAATACTTACTACAGTGCAAATGCTGTGTAAATAGTCATTTTCCCATATTACTATATTATTTAGAGGATAATTACAAGAAGGTCTATTACTTGGTCTGCACAGATGTATTTAAAAATTTTTATTGTGGTTTGTTGGATGTATGGATAGGATCAACTATGTCTTGTAGGTTGCACCATTTAACTAGAGTATGCCTTTTGTTTTTCCAGTACCAAGACCCCAGCTTGGGCCCTGTGCATGCCAGGCAGGCATGGCACCATGGAGCTACATCCCCAGCCCAAGTCAGCCTCCCTGATGTACACTGGGCTACAGAGACAGAGAGGGCTCAGGAGAAGCATGGAGAACATTGGCTCTGGAGTCTGACTGACCAAATCCAAAGCCCAGCTATTGTATTTTCTATTGCTGTTGCTTTGGACGAGTCCATTAATCACAGCACATTCATCTCTAATACAGAAATACAGGGGTCTCAACTGCATAGGTGTCAGTGCAGCTTCAAAGACCTGAAATAGGTAAGAAGAGCATGACATCCAAATTTTCCATAGAATTTTTTTAATTTTTTATTTTTTTGTGGTACTGGGGATCAAATTCCAGTCCTTGTGCATCCAAGGTTGGCACGCTACCACTCGAGCTAAATCCCCATTAATTCTCATTTTTACCCATATCCCTACCCACCCTACAGACCCCACCCCTATATACATATGCTTTTTAAAAATCATATTTATTCTTTCCCCTCATTACTTTCCCTTACCCCTTTCCCTCTGAATAGTTCCTATTTCACAAAATCCATCATACATTCTAGAATTCACTTACATCTACAGGTTCCCATATCAGAGAAAAGATATGGTATTTACATATCTGTGACCTATTTGTTTCACTTATTAATGTGTCCTCAAGGTATGTCCATTTGAGTATAAATGACTCAAGCTTATCTTCTTTAAGTCAGAATAATACTCTATTTTATTTTTAAAAACCACATCTTCTTTATCAAGTCTCCAGCTGATGGGCATCTGGGTGGTTTCCAAGATTGGGCTATCATACACTGAGCTGCTATGAACATGGGTGCACATATGTCTTTACGATATGATTCTTTTAATTCTTTGGAGTATCTTCCCAGCAAGGGAATAGCAGGGTCAAATGGGACCTCTAATCCTAGTTTTCTGAGGAATCTCCACAATGGCTATACCAGTCTCCATAGAGGATTTTCTATGCTTACGTGTGCTTACCCACAGGAACTCAGTTCACAGGACTTTGGATCAACCAACTTTCTCTTAATAGTTTTAGATCTTTGAAATTAAATGAAACACCATTGTATCAGATACTGTACCCTGTTACTAGCATTAAAACAACCAACTCTACTTCAAAATTCATAATTTAAAAAATCTTTTAAAATTACTCTTTTTGTCTTGCATATCCAAGAGAGACATAAATATTTTTATAATGATGAACCCAATTCCTCTTTTATATGTATTTAGAATTTTTAAACTGTTCTAAATATTTCATTACAGTCGTCCTTCATAGAATTATATTTACATGGCAGAATCTTCCTTGTCATACAAAGTTGTAAAAATAAATAAAGCAAACTATAATGCTGCATTTTAATAAAAACAACAAAAACTTTGATCTCTATCAAAATGTTTTACTGTCAATTAAAAATCATGGGGCTCTAAAGTATTTAGAATATTTTCAAGATAAAAGCAGCAGTATTTCTTTCATGTAAGCTTCTCTCAATTCTGCACACAATTTACAGTACACAACAATAAAGGGTAACATTGAATTCACATTGAAAAACTGCCCAACACCTGCTTGTCTTGTATTTTGCATTAAACTAAGTACGTTTTTGAATTTATGAGGAAACAGATTAAGCCTTGAAAATATTCACAACTTAATTAAAAATATCCCTATTATCCTTCCATATAAATTAAAATATAATTTTTTTTCAATGTGATGACCTTGGTGACTAGATACTTACGTACCTTCTGAGATGCACTGCCATTAGAGGTTCTGCCCCAGACACAGGTAACATATTTGTACCACAGTTTGTGTAGGAGAAAAAAGGAACCCCAAACAGATGTAGAAATCTCCCTACAGTATGCACAGCAGCTCGTAGCACAACTGGGACAATCTTCACTCCTTAAGCCAGTTATTTTATACCACAATGTAGGGATTTAGAAAGATCAGCTTTATGGTCACTATGTCCATGGACAGACAAATGGATAAAGAAAATGAGGTATTTATAATGCAATGGAGTATTACTCTGCCATAAAGAAGGACAGACTTGAGCCATTTGTAGGACAAGAGATGTACCTTGAAACCATAACATTAAGTGAAGTAAATCAAACACATGAGCTTAGATATAGCGTGGTCTTATTCTTTTGTAAATGTACCCAGCAGGGAAGTAGCAGGGTTAATAGTTCTTTGAGGAAACTCCACAATGACTTCCATGGTGGTTGCAGGAGTCTACACTTCCACTAACAGTGGAGGAGGCTTCCTTTCCCTTGCAGCCTCACCAACATTTGTTATTAGTTGATTTCGTGATAGCAGCCATTCTTTCTGGAGTGAGTTGGAATCTCAGCATTGTTTTCCTCTGCATCTCTCAAATGACCAGTGATGTTGAACATTTTTTCATGTTTCTTTGCTGATTTTTACTTTTTCATCTTAAGCCATAAAGAATGATAAATGGATATACCTTGAGGCCATAGTCATAAATAAAATAAACAGGACTCACATATGTAAATACCTCATCATTTCTCTAGTGTGAGAAACTTAAGGTGTAAATGAGGTCCAAAATGTATGGTAAGTATTATGAAACAGGAAAAAAATGTTCAAAGGGGAAGGGGAGCTGGGGTGGCAGAGGAAAGCAAAGAAAAGAAAGAAAAAAAATGATGGTAAAAAGGAAAAAATGGAAACAAAACTTATTTATATGGGAGTTGGGGGGTTGGGGTGGGACAATGGGAAAACATAACAGTCCAGATATATCATATACAGACACAAATTCTCAATGATGAATATGATCATAATGTATTCCTAAAATGTACCAGTTTATTACAAAATATAGCATGGTTTCTCTAAACCTCAAATTTTTGCCCTTTAGGACAAAAATAAGAGACAGGTGATAGAAAGTCAGAAGACAGTATAAAATGGAACCAACCAGTGGAGGAAGCAGGAAGGGCGTGGAGGGGAAGGGGTGAAAAAAAATTAGATATTATGTGCCTGTATCAATGAGGAATATAACCATCAGGTGCTGTTAATATATACCAATAAAAATAAAGACTGAAAAAAATAAAGGACAGCCAAACAGGCAACAGCTAGAATTTAAAATGCTTTAAAAAAACAAACAAACAAACAAACAGCCGGGCATGGTGGCTCACGCCTGTAATCCCAGCATTTGGGAGGCAGAGACAGGAAGATTGCTGAGTTCAAGGCTTGCCTGGGCTACATAGTGAGCTCAGAGCCAGCCTGAACTACAAAGTGGGACCCTGTCTCAAAAAAAAAAAAAAAAAAAAAAAACCACACACACAAACAGACATAAGAAGAAAATAAAGCACAGCTTTGGTATGCACCTTCAAAACACGACTCAAAGCAAAGCACACTGTGTGAATGTAGGGGATACCGTTCCTATCAGAGGGAATGGAAGGAAAAGCAGCAGACAGTGTGTGTTGAGGGGTGGTCACCATAAGATCAGGGCGCGGGAGCTGTATCTGTGGGCTCTGCGCCACCTCCAGGAATTCCAAGCAGAGGCTTCCACTCTCCTGGCAGAAAGCCTCCACTCGGCAGAGCCCACCCCAATGGCATTCTGAGCTTCCTAAAATCTTTAAAGTCCTCACAGGTAGTCTGTATCTTCCATCTGACAATAAATCATCTTTGTACTCACCCAAAGATATTTCTGGGAAATTGGAATAATTCCGTGCAATTAAGAAGTTAGACATTTGTACTATCCCTTATTTTCTATGCTAAATACAGCAACAAAAAATAAAGAAAAACCACTGAAGAAACAAGAGCTAAGTAGGAGTGACTATTTTCAGACATTTCTTTATCAAGCCATTCTTGTCAAGTGCCTGCTGTATGCTGCACACTATTTGAGGCATAGGGAGGGCAACAGTGAACAAGATCATCACAGTTCTTATTGTGGGAATTTATCCTCTTGGTACAGGTGAGTGGCTGGGTCAGTGAGAAAAAGAAAACAAACACATAAATAAGAAGAAAAATTCAGATGGCATAAGTGCTAGGAAGACTAACATAATGACAGGCCCTGTGGGTGGTACCATAATTGAGTGATCAAAAGGCTGCTCTAGCGAGGTGATATTTAAGAAAAAGTTGAAAGCTACGAAGGTATTCATCAAGGATGGAAATGAGGACAAGAGCTCCAAGCAGACTGAACAGTTAATGGAAGGTTCTTGAAGCAAGAATGAGCTTAGTATATTCAAGGGGTAATCAGAAGGCCGATTTAGTTGTACACAATGAGTACAGGAAGACGCCTACAGCGTGTGGGCCAAAATGCAAGCAAAAGCCAGACACAGGAAAGATAGCTAAGACTTTTTTCCAAGTTCTATGTAAGTGTCAAAATGGAGGCTGAGATAATATGATGTATATTTTCATAACAGCATGTTAATAGGTATAAAATTAAATTTATACCTATATACAGAAATGTATGCTTAGTATAGATCATAGGTATTAGAAAGCATATGTGAATAAAACACAATAGACAACTTTTACCACTCAGTTCAAAAAGAAAAGGATGACAGTGAATCAGCAGTCTAGATTTTACAGGTCAGTATAATGCACTGGGAAGTCACCCAGTCAGGGTTACATTTTCCCCCTTAATAAATCAGGGTTTTTAAATCTGGGGCTACCATCCCAGTTGTGATGAGGATCCAGTGGCATGATGTCTGTTGTTAGCTTTTGATAAATGCAACCTTGCCTATGGTTCACTCGTTGGATGAAACATGCCCCTTTTTGTAAATGGACTTTGTTTAATTTCAACTTTTCTATTCATTAGCCTGCTCCCAAAGACCAACTCTTACGTGTTATCTTTTACTATCACCTTTGGAAAGGTATCTCACATAAATGAGTCATAACAATAAATACATATGGCTTCCCTAGCATACAACCACTAAAAACACAATACAGAAAGGTTAACTCTTAATTATGAAAAACGTCGATGATATTGAAGGTAAGTAAATGTGTTCCTTATGATACAAATTAAATAGTGTGCATTAAACTCTTATACCCTAAATCTAAAACACACCATGAGCCACAAGTCATAAGGCTATTCCACACATCTCTTCATGTACCCAGCAAGTATTTATTGAGCGTGCCGAATGTGTGTTCTGAAGCTGATTGCTCGGGATATGAAGGAAAACAGGGAAGACTCCAAGTCTCTCCCTCATGGGCCATTGTCACTAACAGATTTAAAAATTATAGAAAGACCAAAGCAGGGCACTATATGCTTCATTGTGATTCCACCCAAAGCACAGCCATCTCAAATTTTCCAGGTGAATTAAAGGCATGTTTGGATGTATTGTATGTAATATAGGTTTTAAAAGAGTAATGAATGGATTCTTTAAGAAAGCAATTGTTGAGATCATGCTGATAGTCTAATTCAACCCTGGTATCCAGAGTCGCTCAACTACCATTTAATGGTCATAAAACACAAAATGAAGACATTTTTTTTCTACTGTAACTTACAAAGTGTCTCAGATCCCTTCCCTTGGAGAAGGAGATTCTCTGTCATACAGAATCTTCCAACAGGCCATGTAATAGCTGTGCAGGGGACAAGCACAGAGTATATTGATGGAAAGATTCTATTATGAGATCATCTTGTCATGGCCAGTTACACCCACACTTTATTACTGGACTGGAATCTTACAGGTAAAACTGTTCAAGGATCACAAAGTTTAAAAGCATTGTGCTTGTTCTCCAAATTGTTCACTTCAGAAATTCAATTGTAACAATTATCCTAACATTTGGGAGAAGAAGAGAAGCTACCTAAACCTTAAACATAGGGTTGAGAAGGTCGTGTATGATCTCATGGGAAATTGCTTTGTTCTCTATAGCAAGAAATAACATCATCATTTCATTAGCTTGGTTTGTACAGCTGTCATAAGCAACTATGGTCACAAAATTACACACATTGTGTCCCTTTTGATTTGGCTCAGTGGTGTTTTTCCGTGTGGTTTCCTTGAATACTTTCTAGGTTTGATAGTGGACTGAGGATGAAGGGATACACACTTTCACTTAATCTAAACTGGCATCTGTTTTGGAATCCAGGCATGTGATCAATTTAACCTTCCCATAAACCTGTTACAGATGTCATTGCTCAAGATTTCATTTTAGAGTTTCCTTGGCAAATAAGAAAAATTAACAAGCTCTTGAGGTCAAGAGAATTTGACTAAAACATGGGAAGAAGTGAAACCTGAACCAAAGAGGAATATCACATGAACAAAATAGTGTTGGAATGAAAATTTCCATCATTAATATCTCCCAAATGTTTGTGGAGTGCTATGTGCTGTACAGAATGGCGATGCACAGGCCATGTTTAAGTCACTTGTTTTAAGTGCCCAAGAAAAATCTTAGGAGCTTCAGAAGGTCTCTGTAGACTTGAAATTCCACACAGATGGGCCTGAGGCTCTGAATCTGTGGTCTTGCCAATGCTATTATTATTCCAGTAGAACTCTGATAGAAGAAAGTGTTCACCAGACTCACCAAAATCACCTTTCTTCTCTCACGGCACAGAGCTAGCCTGTATTTCCCAGCCCCCTTTGCATTTCACTGTAGCTAGATGGAGTTATGGCCAAAGGGGTGGGGCATTAGCAATATATTTTACACCGTGGCCTGCCCCTTAAAAGAATCTCCCAACCAACTCTCCATTCTCTCTCCTTCTCATTTACTAATTAGTTGTTGGCACCCAAGCAGTCCTTGGAAATCACATGTGGAAAATGGGGTCTCCATTCGATGCAGACTGCTCAGAACAGAAGGGCCTCTTTCCCTACTGCCCAACTTAAGCAATCCAAGAAGGGAAATACACTTCCATTAGATTAAATCTGAGATTTACAGGCTTGTCAGTCACTGCACCCAACACCACCTCTACTGTCACAACTGGGGGCGGGGGCTTTTCCCAATAAAAATGAGCCCTACCTTGGCTAACAGAAAAATTCTGTCCCCAGCTGCAAAATTAAATCCCCTTTCTGCTGGGAAGACAGCAGAAAGTTGAGCTAAAATTTGGGACACTGTAATAACTCATTTATTTTATGCATTTTCTAAGGAAATAACTTCTCACATATCACCTCTGTTGTTAATACTAAAAATTTTAACGCCAGGGCTGGAGGGTTAGCTCAGTGGTTCCGGCGCCTGCCTCGCAAGTGCAAGGTCCTGAGTTCGATCCCCGGTAACCACATACAATGCTGGGTGTGGAGACTCACGCCCACCAGCAATCAATGCCACATGCCACAGTGCCAGGCGTGGTGGCTCACACCTGTGGTCCCAGCACTCAGGAGGCAGAGACAGGAGGATTGCTGAATTTGAGGCTTGCCTGGACTACATGGTGAGCTCAGAGCCAGCCTGAACTACAAAAGCAAGACCCTGTCTCAAAAGAAAAAAAAAAAAATTAACGCCAAAGAAATAAGCTATATGGATGCAAAGAAATGTAAAGCATTTCTATGAAGTGCCTGAAGCCTTTTGATTCATTTTTTTAATCTCTCTCACAGTCTATCATTTGCACAATCACTCCTGCTGTCTGGAAATCGTGGAATTTGAGGGCAAGAAGAGGTCTATAAATCAAAGCAGATAGTCTGGAAAAGGAAACGGTCACCGTGCAAGCTCAAGACACGTATCTGAAGCCAGAGCTCCTGCGTAGAGTTGGGATTATAACTCAGATTCCGAAATCTGAGCTAAAAACTATATTTTTACTTTCTGCAACTTACCATCTTACCCAACCTGCTCATGGTACCCACACTGACCATTTACAAATCCTGACTTCGGCAAAGCTCCGTCCTTCCTCCAAGGACTTCTGGGCTCCCAAAGGCCACAGGTTGCCATCTAAACATCTTCACCTGATAATCACGCCCATTCACCTTCAAGCTGGCTTTCCCTGCATGCTTCCAACTCAACACCCACCCCCTGCTTTTATAAGGTAACATTTTAAAGTAACACATCTGATCAGTGAACTATGACAGCCAACAACATGAGCAAAATTTAGTATAACCAAATCAAACAGAGAGGAAAGTTACTCTGACACAGCAACAATATGTGTGATCATCCCTGTGCTAGCTATATAGTAATTATGTACAAATGATTGTAATTAGCATTTCTTTTGCACAGCTAATACCCAGTTATTGTTGGGTCTGCTGTCAGGAGGGTGGAGAAAAAACTAGGAGAATGAAATTGTAGCACGAAGTTTCTGTGTGGGGCCCTGAGTGGACTAAGCAGCCAGCTCCTGGCCCCACCACCTCTCCCCCGGAAGTTCTCAGAATGCAGGGCTCCAGCCCTGGAATCCCTAACGCTCCCAGGGCACCCGGAGTCTACAGAGATGAAGACATGGGTTCGAGTCCCAACGTAATTTACTAAGCAGTTTCTGTGAGCCTCCGTGTTCCCCTCTGTAAAAACATCTCCTCGTCATAATGTCGGGGTATGAAGTAAAACGGCACGTAACACTCTTGGCACAGACCGGGAGTGGAGGGCAGGAGTCGCAAAGGTCAGGCCCTATGCCACTCTTCAAGCAAGTGGCCACCCGGCTTCCTCAAGCGACATCTGCTGTGTCAAGCTGGGCTTGATTCTCCTCCCAAGCTTCCTGCGTGGAGAGAGGGAAGCACACAGGCGAGAAGAGGTCGTGCCCATCCTTACGGAGGGCACCCCACCCGGGCACGGCTCTGGATGGCAGCGGGAGCTGGGATGGGGAGGCCATCAGGAGCTCAGGGACAAACTCACTCCACAGACGCTGCCCCCAGGGCTGGCACTGGGCCTGCTTTTTGCCAGTCTCCCTGTCCCTGACTACCAGCAAGGCTCCCTCTGCCCCTCCCTGCCATCAGGGAGGCAGGGATGAGCTCAGGGTGGAGGAAGTGGGTAGATCCTGCGAAGGGATAGTGATCTGCCACTCATGTGCCCAGGGTGAACCGGGCACCAGCAACGTCTACACAAGCTCAGGGGACTGGGCCCCACAGAGAGGCCAACCCAACCTTGGGCCCGAAGGCGTCACACCACGGTAGGCTTCGTGCCAAACACAGCCTTGTGGGGGTGCAGCGTCCATGCGCTAAGCAAAGGCCACGAAAGCTCGGGAAAGGTGGGGGTCACTAGGAAAGGTGTGACTGAGGGTGGACAGAGCGAGACGCAGGCGGTGAGCAGCTCCGTTTACTCTCTCAGTCTTCCCTTTTCTTTTTTCTCTCCCAGCCCCCAGCACTAGGTACTGAACCCAGGTCTTTTAAAAGGTTTTTAACTTGAGATGTGCTCACTAAGTTACTAAGTTGCCCAGCCTGGATTTAAACTTGTGATCCTCCTGCCTCATCCTCCTAGAATGTGGGATTCCAGGTGTGTGCTACCACACCAGCTATTGTTCACATGTTCGATGCATAGCAAACAGCAAAGTTCCCACCACCACTGGATATAATTTCCTCCATTATACACATAACCCCACTGCTACTCTGTATAGAAACAATGCTGACGGCTTGTTGTACAGTGTCGGCTGCTGAAACGCCTTAATGTGGCCTCTTACAAACTGATTCACCTCTCACATTCGGTCCCCCCATATCATCCTTGGGCCAGGCTCTGGCCTGCAGCAGGCAGAGACTTCCCCTATAGCTGTACATGTTCACACGCTCGCTGCTTCTTTTGTCTGGCCCATCTTCCCATAGCTCTCTCTGCTCTGCTTTGTGGCCGAGCAACTTCCTGCTCTTTCCTCAAGACCCAACTTAAAGGTGATCTCAGCGAGCCCTTGGGCAGCACACGCCACACTGCCTTGCAGGTGTGCAGAGAAAGGCGAAGTGCAGTCCTCACTGGAGCCAGGGAGCATCTGCTCCTGTGCCAGAGGCTCTGGTCAGAAAAGACTAAGGGTCAAGTGCAGCTCTTCATCCAGGCTAGACAGGGAACAGTAAGCAGTGACAAAGCCAGGCCGCACCTAAACAGTGACATCACTCACTGCCCCTCTGCACAGCCTTGCTTTGTCTAACATTGTGGTTTCTCATCTTAATACATGGGCCTGTCTTTACACTGTATCTTTGTGATCTTTACACTTTTCTGGCAGTGGATAGAATATAAATGCAAAGTCTCTACACCACATTTTTGTCATGAAGTTTTCAAGTATGAGCCGCGCATTACAATCTCATACTAGTGCTTCAGAAAGGAGCAAAATGACATCAGAAAGACTTTTCTGAATGATATTTTAGACATCTTGCAGCAAAAGTTTTAAATCCCACTGGTGGCTGTATGTTTTAGAAACCTGAGATATAATTCCCATACAATTCACCTGTACAGAATATCTTTTCTGTATGTTCACAGGAGTATGCAAGCATCACTACAAACTAATTTTAGTTTCTCTTTCACTAAAAGAAGCCAAAGCCTGTTAGCCTCCCTCTCCCCCATCCACAACTCCCAGCCCTAAGAAATGATTAGTCCACACTCTGTCTGTCCAGATTTGTCTACTTTGGACATTTCATAAAAACGGGATCATATATGTGATCCTGTGTGACTAGTTTCTTTCATTTAGCATGATGCCTTCAAGGTTCAACCATATCATAGTACATTCTATTACTTCATTACTCTTTAAGGTCAAATCAGTTGCATCCTATGGTACTCCACAATTTACTTATCCATTCACTGCTTGATGAGTATTACAGAGATTCCACCTTTGGGCTATCATAAATCATGCTGCCTGAAGATGTGTGTGTGCATAAGGTTTTGTTTGGATGGATGTTTTCATTTTTCCTGGGCATGTAGGAGCTCAACTGTTGGGCAAGATGATGAGTAACATTCACTCTTTTGAGAACTTACCAAAGTGTTTTCCAAAGTGGCTGCATCATTTTATAATCCCCCAAGCAACCCATAAATGTTCTTAATTCTCTGCATCTGGGACACATTAATTATTTTCTTTTTTTTTGTTTTTTTTTGTTTTTTTTTGCTTTTTGAGACAAGGTCTCGCTTTGTAGTTCAGGCTGGCCCTGAGCTCACTATGGTGCCCAGGCAAGCCGCCGCGAACTCAGCAATCCTCCCGTCTCTTTTGTTCTTTAGTACATTCACCCTCATGAGTATGTTGTAGTTATCATTATAACTTTGGTTTGCTTATCTCTAAAGTCTAAAGATGATGAACATCTTTTCATGTCCATCTTTTCATGTGCGTACTACCCACTGTGCACTTATCTTGGAGAAATGAATACTCAGATATTTTGTCCACATTTTTTTTGTTGTTTTTTTGAGACAGGGTCTCGCTTTGTAGTTCAGGCTGGCTCTGAGCTCACTATGGAGCCCAGACAAGCCTCAAACTCAGCAATCCTCCTGCCTCTGCTTCCCAAGTGCTGGAATTATAGGCAAGAGCCACCATGCCCTGTGGCACTGTGGTATGTGGTGCTGATTGCTGGTGGGTGTGAGTCACCATGCCCAGGTTTGTGGTATGTGGTTACTGGGGATCAAACTCAGGACCTTGCACTTGCAAGGCAGATGCCGGAACCACTGAGCTACATCCTGGCCCACTTTTTAAATTGGGTTGTTTATCTTTTTGTAATTGAGTTTAAAGAGTTCTTTATATATTCTGTATATCGGTCCCTCATCAGATAGACAATATGGGAATATTTTTGCCATTCTTTGGGCTGGAGATGATATTTACAGGATAAAATTGTTAATTTCAGTCAAGTACAACTTGTCTTTTTTCTTTTATCACTTATATTTTTAATATTATACATAAAAAACTATTCCCTGATCCAAGATGCAAAGATTCACTCCTATGTTTTATAGTTTCACCTCTTATATTTTTGGTTTATTTTGAGTTAACATAGAATAGTTTTAATTCACATTTATTGGTAAGTTGTAAACAGATTAACTTCAAAAATAGTAACTGTGGAAGAACTTTACTCTTCTCATGCTTCCTTCGAAAGTCTGCTTCATATCTTCCCTGGTAACAACCATTAAGCAAACAAGAACGAGAGTTGCACCATAGTCTGGGTCCAGCATAGCCAGCAAAGGCCCTGACCCCAGCTTGGCACTGCTGAAGGAGATGGGACTTGAAGAGGTGGGGTCCAGTGAGGGGTCTCCTGCTCACTGTGCCTCAGCCTTGAGGGCAGAGCTGGCCCCTGGCACCTCTGCTTCCTCTGTCTTCTCCACCCTGATCACGAAGTTAACAAACCTCCTCTGCCACGCACCCCCCATGATGTGCTTCCTGGACGTATGTGTGCACAGGGGACTGAATTTGGACTGCAGTTATAGGAACACCACATTAGGGAGAAGGTGCCCTGTCTGTGTTCTGAGAATGGAGAGACTTGGCCATGGACGGAAAGAGAGCATTTTGGTGCTGGAAATAGAGCACAGCCAAACTGTGGTGTGGAGAAGTGAGAGGAGGTCGTGACAAAGTCCACCCTGGGGACAGTGCAAAGAGGATAAACAGAAAAATCACACCCAGGGAGTGCAGGACACCAGGGACCTGGTGGATTGCGTCCCGCTGGTGGAAAGAATGGACTGGGCATGACAAAGCCATGTTCGGAACTGGTAGCTTTCCAGGGGTCTCCAGCGGCTCAGAAGAGGCACTAGACTCATTCTTCTCATTCACATTCTTCCCTCTGATATAAAGCATGGAATTGCTTCTGCACTTAGCGTCAGAGAGCACGCACTTCTCACCTCTGCGCTCGGTAGGCTATTAAGAAAGAGGCCTCTCCTGTGGCTGAGGAAAGGAAACAGAGCAGGGGTGAGGCAGGAATTCCGCACACTCCACTGCGGGGAGCCAGCCCACCCAGCCCGGCCGCCCTAGAGAAGCAATCAAAAAATGAATTATCATGGAAATACAAGTAGGGAGCTACTAAATCCTCTTAAATCCAAGCAAAGCCTAATGCAGCACGGAACCCCACGGCCAAACAGTGGAGCAGTCCAGCTTCCTCTTATCCCACAAGCACTCCACATTTGAATATGCTGTTATATATTTTTGAGTTAATTGATCTTTCTAATAAGGGCTAGTAAATGAATAAATTTATTCAGGAGAAGAGATATTAAGCTGTGATTAAAGCCAGTAGAGTCTAATGTTTCTGAAGGCCCTGACTGATAGGATGAAGGAAACTACTACATTTCTAGAGAAATGGTTCCTGAATGGTCATTACGTTCGATTAATTTCAAACACACTTTTGGAAAGCCTCAAAACAAACTCTCTAAAGACCCTATGGATCTGATCTGTTCCCATAAAACTGTGTATTAAGAGAAAAGAAATTGTGAGAGGATTATTAGGTGGACACAGTATTAATAAAAATGGGTGAATCTGAGAATGTTTCGAATGTGAGATGCTTAAGTGCACACAAGAGCTCCCTGAGAGGACACTGTTACTGATGCCTAAAGCCCAGTTTGAATGGAAGCAGTCTCCCCCACTGTGCTGAGACCTTCCTCTGAGTAGGAACCAAGAGCTATTTAATTGGTAAGATTCAAAAAAAAAAAAAAAAGAAAGCAATGCTCGGGGTCCATTCTGCTCATCGTGAGAGTCCTACACACTGTTTTTCCATGCTCTCCACCTCTGTCTGTTTCCTAAAGAAGGCTGTGGGTGATGCTCAGCCCTTGCCTAAGTCCCCACCTAAGCCAGGCCACTCTCAAATAGAAAGCTGCTTTTCATGGGAGATCTTAGAAAAAACAGTGGGTTGAAATGTCCTCACTTGAACTTAAAGGCTTAATGAGCCTTGGTGCCAAAAAGCTGGAAACAGGCCAAGTCAGCGGGGCCAACTGTGATCTGGCAGAAAGACAAGAGAGAAACCTACATAGAAGGCCTATCAAATTCTTCCCGACCTGCTAAGGCCAAATCGGTAACAGTGAAACGACTCAACTTTGTTGAGATTGAGATTTCACTGAGACTCTGGGCTGGAGAAGACACTGTAAACAAATTCAAAGACACGCTGTGCAACAACACCTGGGTGTCCATCTAATCCACTACAAAGGTGGAGATCCAGACCATGCACCTACCAGGGTTGCTATGAAGATCAAGTAAGAGATGGGCTCGTGAGAGCTGAAAAGAGCGACAGTGTTCAGAGGACCCCAATCTGAAGAGATCAGACGTCCCCGGGGGTGGAGGACTGTCCAAGACTCTACTTGTTCCAGTGTCTCATCCAGTGAATGCCCCTTGAGTCTCAACAGTGTCTTGGCTTGAACAACAAACTCTGGACATTTTCGTAGTAAGTTGATGGGTCACATTAATCTTATTTCCTTTCAATGGTTCAACAAAATTTGCATGTACAGTTTACATTTCCTGAAGTCTCTGAAAACAAACCTATTTAGATTATGCAAACATATGAATCATACCTAAAACGATTATATAAAAGCACGATGGTTGAAGGGTCTCTGAGACCTCCTACTACAGCAACAGAACTGGCTCAACCTGACCTTGATAGGGAAAATGCAATTCAGAAGCCCTCACCCTTCCCAAAGGTCTTCTTAGCAACTTGGTTTCCATGACATCATATTTCCTGTGGGTTCCCCTCATCTTTCTGCTAAGTGTTTTTTGTTTGTTTGTTCTGGTTGGTTTTTTTTTTTTTTTTTTTGAGACAGGGTCTCACTTTGTAGTTCAGGCTGACCCTGAGCTCACTATGTAGCCCAGGCAGGTCTCGACCTCAGCAATCCTCCTGTCTCTGCCTCCCAAGTGCTGGGATTACAGGTGTGAGCTACCACACCTGGCACTGTGGTATGTGGTATTGATTGCTGGTGGGCGTGAGTCACCCCGCCCAGTATTGTTGTATGTGGTTACCAGGGATCGAACTCAAGACCTTGAGCTTGTGAGGCAGGCATCGGAACCAATGAGCTAAATCTCTGGGCCTCTGCTGAGTGTTTTAAAGACTTCCTCCAACTGAAACTCTGTTCTAGACTGTTGTAGCTCACAGCTTATTCTGATTGTCTGATGGCTCGCTCATAAACCAATTTACCTGAAAAAGTTAAATCCATCAGCTCTCTCCTTAATGTTATGCCTTACTTTCAGCATTGCACAGGTCTCTGCTTCCAGGTGGATAATCTATATCTCAGACTAGACCTTTTTTAATCATGACCTTTCTGAAATCATGACCTTTTCCAGCGGTGCAAAAACTGAAACCCTGCAGTTTGTCATTAACAACTGAAACACCATTATTTTTTAACCTTAAGTTTGTCAACACACTCTACAAGCCCTGCTGATCTCTTTGAAATTCTCATTTCTATTACTCTGGGATCAAATCTAAAAATCTTATGTTTTAGAAGGTCCCACACAATCCTGCTTCTCTCTTGTTTCTGATCTCCATCACCCTGATCTCATCTCTTGTTTTCTTTCTTTTATTTTATTGGTACATTTTACATACTCTATGATCACATTCAACGTTGAGAATTTGTACCTGTACATGACACATCTTGATTCCCTTTTTCTTTCCCCCTTATCCTGCCCTCCCTGCAACCCCCACCTCCTATATACATAAGCTTTGTTTGCTTTTTTTTAGAAGTTCAGCCCTACACCATCATCTGGGAAGGGAATAGAAGCCAGAAATGGAATTCATAACTGAGCAGGCCCAAGGGTTGAAGCCGCCATAAATTCCCTGGACTGTGGGATCTGGAGAGATTCTGGGAGGCTGAATGTGGAGGTGCTAGGAAGGCGGCTCCGGAGACCTAGCCCCATACCTGTCCTGCACCTTGCTCCTGGCTGGCTCTTCGTCTGTACCTTTGTTCCTCTCCGTGATAACAAACCAGCAAACGTAACATGTTTCTCTAAATTCTCTGAGTCAGTCCAGCAAATGATTATGCCCAAGAAGGCAATCATGAGAACCTCCAATTTGTAGCCACGTTGAACAGAAGTTGCGAGAAGCAGGGGACCCACTACTTACTTGTCACTGGCATCTGGAGTGTGACATCTATGGAGCAGAACCACGAGCCTGTGGAGTCTGCAGTACAATTAGTGGCGAGATTCACCCAAATGATGTGGGGAATTGGTCAGTCCATAGAGGAAAAAGTGCATACATTTTGGTGACCAGACGTGTTGTTTCTTCTTCAATCTGTTTTTCCTGTGCTGAGGACTGAACCCATGGAGTTGGCACTGAGCTACATTTTCAACCTCCTTTTAATTTGAGACCTTAAATCACCTAGACTATGCCCAAACTTATGGCCCTCCTCCCTCAGCCTCCTACGGTGCTGGGATCATGAATCGTGAGCCACCACATCCAACCCTTAGAAATACTTTGTCTTTCCCTCAGCATATTCTTTTTTTTTTTTTTTTTTTTTTGCTTTTTGGAGACAGGGTCTCGCTTTGTAGTTCAGGCTGGCCCTGAGCTCACTGTGGTGCCCAGGCAAACCGCCTCAAACTCAGCAATCCTCCTGTCTCTGCCTCCTGAGTGCTGGGATTACAAGCGTGAGCCACCACATCCGGCATTGTGGTATTCGGTGTTGATTGTTGGTGGGCGTGTCTCCACGCCCAGCATTATATGTGGTCACCGGGGATCGAACTCAGGTCCTTGCGCTTGCGAGGCAGGTGCCAGAACCACTGAGCTAACCCTCCGGCCCCAAGCATATTCTTAAATAAAACTCAAGTGATATAATATCTTCCTCCAAGCCCTGGCCCATACCACAACACTACCTTCCTGTTTAACTTTTTATTAAATCTTAAAGATTAAATCATGTTCATCTTTGCATTTACTCCTGCACTGGTTTACACTGTAACTTCAGGAGACTATCAAACTTCTGAAAATCATGTTTTTACATTGCCTGGTACCTACTCTGCTGCTGAGTTACAAACAGACCATATCCAACAAGTCCTCCATGGGATACGACAACACCACACGAAGCTACACCATCCACCCTAACCCATACTTAAGGACTAATGTCACTCAGCACCTCATGCTGCAATCATGACAAGAATCCAAGACAAGTCCTCCCTCTTAGAACATGCAGCTCATTTATCAGTGATGATATAAACAAATGTTTGCCAACAGATTTCTTATCTTCAGAAAGTTATTTCAGCAACATAATAACTGAGACAAAAATGCACTAAGACATTCTTTACTAGTCACTTATTTGCTGAATAACATACTTGGACTTGACATTCCATGAAAATGCGTCCACAAAATAAAACCTGTAGATTCAATCTTATAACTTCTGGGAAGATGAAAATTGTGATGGAAATCTTATACTTAAAGAAAACAAGTACCTCTCTTCCTTCTTTTTGATTTTCAGATATAGGTCTTATTCTTTACATAAAATGAGAAACAGAGAGGGACAGGAGAGAAAGAGGAGGAGGAGAGAGCATGGGAAAGGAAAGTCAGAGAATAAAAGAGTACGATACTGACTGACACGGAGATATGGGGAGGAAGTCACTGAAGAGAGGACACCTAGGCACAGACTGGACTACTGGGTCTCAATTTACTCAGCAAGTGTTTGTAACAGTTCATTTTGAGCTAGACTAGTGTCCAGTAAGAGAAATACATCACAGAATGGACCTTCTAGAAGCTCTGAATCTGGTCCAGGAAGCACTGAAGTCAAGTCAGGCAATATTATGAGGGGCCAGTTGGGTGTTGGTGTTTAGAAGCCACAGAAGCGTCCACAGTACTGACTACAGGGTTCCAGAGCAGATTCCCAGTCTGACTACAGCAGACTGGAGAGCGTGGGAGGAAATGACATCAGTGCACAGGTCAAGGTTACTGTTTTCAAAACAACTGCTCTGGGCACCGAGCTCTGCCAGCCAGAGTTCATTATTCACAGATGATGAAGCCTGTAAGGGACTCAAAGTTTCATGCCCAGTGTTTGATCACAAGAAACTAGAAAGTCAAATCCAAATTCCTTGATCCTGAGGTCGCTGGCAGCCTCAGGGAGGCAGCCAGTGGTGCTCAGTGACAGAGTTGCCTGGACTGCCATAGTCATAGTGGACTTTGGCCTCATCCCGTTGACAATAAAGAGGCAGCTAATGGCACAGAGTCCAAGTGGGGACCGGACCCTGGGCTGAGCGCTTCACCGCGTCTCTCTCTGAAAGCTCCCAGTGACCTTATGAGTGACCTTGTAATTTCCCCATTACGTACATGAAGGGCAAAAGTTAAAACATTTAAGTGACTGTTACATTCCAAACCTGAGCAAAGACTATTTTCTATTCATTCAACCCTCAGAGTGACCCTATGAGTTAGATGAAATTACTACCCCTTTTTATAGATGACTAAACTGGCAAAGTAGGTAAGGACACACTAGAGGGAAGTATAGAATTTGGTCCATCTATTAGGTTAAATGAAACCACATCCTATGATATTTTTTTGTTTTTGTTTTGTCTACAAGTACAACAGTGTGAAAGGTGTCAATGGATGCTTATAAAGTCCATTCACTGCCACCCTGTATTCTCCTGTAAAAGGGTATGTTAGCTTTTATTAAACCTATATTCTTGCATAATAAAAAAAAGAAAGAAAAGGGTTGGGGAAGGATAACAATCAAACTATGGAAGAAGGGAGAGCCTATCATTAAGAGACAGGGTAAGAATCGCTTCTTGGCCTTTTGGCTAAGATCAAGTGAAGAGACAGGGGAAGAAAATTAGTGTATTCACACACTGAAATTTGACTCTGCATTTCTAGATGGGCAAGACGGAAGAGGTCATGCACACCACCATTGCAAGGAAACATTTGGAAATCTAAGGAGGCTTTGGGTTGTTCCCATGACTTAGAGGCACTACTGGCTAAAATCCACAGGGCTACAGAGGCAAAACATCTGCAGTGGGTGGGTCTATGCAGAAGCAACAAGGAATTGTTATGATGTCAGTATATCCCAGAGGAGGCCCAGGAGCTCGGCACATTCAGACCCCACCAGTGAAGCTACAGTGTTTGGACCTCTGCAGGGAGCTGGAGCAACAGGAAACAGAAAAAGAGATGTCAGGGTTCATGCCAGAGAAGCAAATGCTGGCCCCAGCGCCTACATGGTAATGGTCTCAGGTAAGCAGAGATGGCCCCTGAAGATGGAAGTGCAGGAAGGCAGGGGCTTTGGTCAGGAGAAAAAAATCCAGCCCCCAATACTGTTCATTCTGAGGGACTTGGGGGCCAAGTGATTTGGTAGGAGACACTGTAAATCAAAAGGAGAAAGGTCAGCTAGACATACACACTGGTACTCCCAGATACGCAGGAGGCTGAGGTCACAGGAGGACTGTGACTTCAACACCACTCTGAGCAATTTAGGAAGATTCTGCCACAGAATAAAAAATAAAGAAGACCTGGAAATATAGCTCAGAACTTTCTGGGTTCGACTATCAGAACCAAAATTAAATATAAAACAAAGGAAGTACAGAGTGCTTAGAGGGCCACCTATCTAAGGCTCAGTACAAGATATGTCATTAGGAGGCAGGTGCCCTTGCGATTCCACATGCCCCAGGCTGTAGCTGAGAGACGTGCCATGACCACAACAGTAACACAAGGGCAACAGGAGAAAAATGGCAGCTGCTGGGCACATCAGCCCAGTTCCCTGCTAACGGGAGGCAGTGAGGCCAAGATTGAGGAAACAGGCTGATAAAGGACAGTTCGTTTCTTGGAAGAGAGGCTCTTCTCTGACAAGGCCTTGGAGACTCCTGTAGCTTCCCCTTGACCTCACCCTCTCTGTGGTTTAAGAGAAGAGAGCTGAAGGAATGGACTGATGTGTAGGTGCAGTCCCTCCAAGAGCAATCCCACACAAGTCTACCTCAGGCCACAATGTCACTGCATAAAGCACACGTGTACGGTCTTAAACCCGCCTTTGCCTTATTAGAACACTGGGGGTTCCTCTGGGGTAAGAGTCCTCAGTGGGTATCTGTTCGCTTTTTCAGAGGGTAAATCCAAACCTGCCCATCCAGCTAGTTCCAAGACAGACAAAAGACCACACTGGAGTTCATAAAGTGTAGGTACTAGGGTTCTATTCCAATTACTCAGAGTATCTCTTTTCTTCCTGCTAGAATTGCAAAGCTAGTACAATGTAAACTGGGAGCTAATGGTGACCAAACCTGTCATCACCTGGGAAAAACAGCCAAAGAAAAGAAAGTAGAGGTTAGAGATGGATGACGAGTGAATGGTGCATAGGTCAGTGGGTGGACACATGGCTTGAGCAGCAGGCAAACACAGTTGAGATGGCACTGTTCAGCCACAGACAAGTCAGGCCTGCAGTTGCTGTGAGTACAAATTTACTTCTGGGCTTATGAACATGAACCAACCACTTCCCACTTTTGTTCAAAATGATTTGAGCCGCATTTTTCTCACTGGCAACTCTAAAAATTCTCAGTAGAAAATCCCAACTCTCTCCTCCCTCCACCCGAAAAGCCCTACAATGCAGTAGTTAAATGTAGGTCTTTTTTTTTTTAACGTATCTACATGTAGCAAAAAAATCCAAGTGAGACATGAATTACAGGGTAGGGAGATAAAAGTGTCATTGATACCGACTCCTTGCTTCTAGATTAGTATTTGCCCTACACATTCCCCATGACAGACAAAGGAATTCATTTGTTTTCTATTATTTGTGTGTGTGTGTATGTGTGTGTGTGTGTGTTCAGTAATCATGCTTTACCTTCAGGAAAAGGAAATATTTCCAGTTATGCTCACACACCTCCAGACAAAAATGCAAAGAAGCCTGTCCATTCTCTATAATGACTCCAAAAAAATTTGAAGTATTTCAAAGAATTACCTCCAAAAGGGTTGAAGGGGAGCAGAATAAAGAAGAAAACCAAGGATACCTCTGACTCCTTACAGTGTGTATGGTGACTAGGTGACACATCCCCCGTGGTACGTTGGTTCTTGGTTTCACACATCAAGCAACACCCAAAAGTGAGGAAAGTGCTTCAGCGTCCTCAGCCAAGGATGCTATTGTATGTTCATGAGAAGAAACAGGACTTTGACAGAGCTCTGGCCAAAATGCATGGGACTGGTAAAGGCTCTGAGGTTCATTACCTTGAAATTATTGAAAGTAATATTTTAGATAAGATGAAAACAGTAAACCATTAGCAGGCTCCATCACACTCACCTATATCTACCCTTACAGAAGGAAAAATAATCTTTAATACAATCAAGTTAAAATACTGAAGGGCCTTTACAGATTTTACCCATGTCTGTAATTTTCTCAAGAGTTAAAAAAAATCCATTAATGGACCTTCTTTTGGGGGTTTCTATACAGACTCCCTAGTGATGTTACCCAGAAGCCTCCATTTGCTAAGTCTCCTCTCTCCATGTCCTCAGTTGAAGCCTCTTCATCCTGAAGGTCTGCCCAGGGCAGTAATATAAGTGAACCTGCATGCACAGTGGCCAGCCTAGGGCTTCTGAGTGCCAGGGGTAAATACTGAGATAAAGCAAGAATCAGAAGATAACAGGTCAGCCATGGCAGAGCACTGCCATAATCCCACTACCCAGGAGGATGAGGCCAGAGGATCATAAGTTTGAGCCCAACCTGAGCAATATAGCAAGACTCAGTCTCAAGATTAAAACATAAAATGAAAGGAAAACAGGTTGAAGATGTAGCTCAACATTCCCCAAGTTCAGTCCTCATAGTGGAAAAAAAAAAATGGAACACAGCAAAACAAGTTCTAATTTGAGTCAACTGCCTATCCAAGCACACGTTTTAAAAATCTATTCTCTGCTGTACAGATTTTAAAATCTTAGAAATTCCATATTCTGTGCTTATTTTAAAACAAGCTGCTATTATCACTTAACGTATTCCCTGTCTATAAAGTGCTCTTTAATTGCTTTTTTTTTTAAATGAAGAGGAGCATGAAGAGAGTGTTAACGGATTATTAGATATTGAATACAAAAGATTCCATGACTACAGCATGACAGTTAACAGAAAAAGGAGAAAGGAAAAAATTATCTAATGGAGACATAAGAATGCTGGGTAAAAAATATAGAAAAAAATAGAGTTAAGAGAATCACTATTTGCAAGAAGTATCATCCAGTGGGTGGAAGATTTTGGGATATAAAGTTATTATGCTAGGCTCAGAATACATGTCACGGCTTACAAAGAAGATGCACCCTAACACAGCACACTTTGGAGGCACCTTCACCAAATATCAGTCACAGCATTATTGATAAGTGGAGATATGGTATGGAGAACATAGTATGATATGGAGAACATAGTACCTTTACTCATGTAGTACTATTGCCAAAACTGTCAAATATGAATCTAACCACAAAGAAGCAATTAGAAAAACATTCTGTAAATACATGATCTGGAACTTTCAGAAGTGAACATTACTTTATGAAGGACACGAACAGCTATACTAAGGTTCAAGTGAAGGAAAGTGAAGAGCAACGACAGGCAAAGGCAACGTGTGAGCTTTGATTGAGTTCTATGCTTTCAAAACTCAGTAGAAATGACATTAGCGAGGACACTAGGAACACTTAGCCATGCATTTCACACTGCATATCACTATACTGTTACTAAATATACTGAAGGACTGTGTAGAAAGATGTCCCTGTATTTAGGAGACTCATGCTGGGGCATTTAGAAGTTGAACTTCATTCATGTCTGCATCTTACTTTCAAGTGGTTCAGGAAACAGAGGCAATAGATAGATTAGATAGATAGATAGATAGATAGATAGATAGATAGATAGATAGATAGATAGATAGATAGGGATGGATGAAAGACATATAGATATAGACGGGGGGCAGGGAGAGAGAAGTACATATAACCCAATGAGAATAATTCATGTATCTGGGTACAGGTTATGTGGGCATCCCTTATACATTTTATTCTTGTAAATTTTTTTATAAATTTAAAATTATTTAGATAAAAGTTGTGGAGAAAATTTGTAAAGAAACTCCTAAGTGAATCTTCTGTAAAAAGTTATTCCATGTACCCAAATAGCATGATGCATGGGCCAAACTCAATTACTTAACCTTACGAGAATAAACAATTTACATCTAAAATTAATTCCATAGCCCTCTGGGGCTGGTCAAGTTTCTCTGTAAAAAAACCAGACACTAAACATTTTAGGGTTTCTGAGCCATATATTTGCTCTTGTTTTGTTAACAACCCTTTAAAAATGTAAAAGTATTGTCATTGCTGGCAAGAAGACCGATACAAAAATAGGCCAGAGGCCATAATTTGCCAACCTCTTATCTAGATGTATGTCCAGAGAGTTCCATCTAAACAATAACATCACTCAGGAAAAATGGCGGAGACTCTCATTCTGGAATTCTCTCCCAACAATCTAGTCCAGAGAGGGGTAGATGGCAATCTTCAGCAAGTTCCTCCTGGAAGCAGCTTCTCTAAGGACTGGCTTTTTGCAGGGTTTTTTACCCGTAAGTCCTCAAGGCTACAGCCCACTATTTGGTTAATATTTCTAACAGCATGATACTTGTCGTAAGTTTGCATTTCTGTCACATCAGGCCTCTGACCTTTTATTAAATTCTCAGCAGAGGGCTCACATCATCTGGTCATTAAACAAAAAACTTGCACTCGACAAACTTAACAGAAATAACAGAGGAAGAACGGGGTGCTGAGAGCAAAACATTTGTTAAAATTTGGTGAGGCACATGCTATCTGTGCTACACTTCCTATTACTTTCTGTACGTTATACATTCATAAGTAAGTGTCACGCCCAGCACAGGGTCACAAAGTCATGCCGGCAAAGACCTCGCAGCAGGGTGCTGAGGCACTAATTTCCTATCATACTGGCAGCCTGGAGGGACCGTCTTCTCACTCCTGTCCCCAGTCATTAGCCTGGGCGCCTGCTCTCATTTACCCCCACTCAGCGGAGCCCCGTGTCCTCTGTGGACCTCGCTGCTCCCCCCTCAGCTCCCTCGCTCCCTCCCTCTCGGGGCCTGCCTTCTCCTCTCACCTGGGCCACAGCTCCAGCCAGGCTTCTCCCCTCCTGGCCCGCGGAGACACAGTGGTTTTCTGGTGCACCGCCCTCTCCTATACTCTCAGTTTTCTGGCACAGATCCTTGACTCCAGCCAGCCCCACCTCTCAACCTCTGGCTTTTCTCTCTCATAAAAGTTCCCCATTCTAGAAACAAGACAGTGGTCAGGAGCCAAAGCAAAGGCATTAAACATACTGAATATAAATCTTTCTTATTTGTGTGACCTTAGCACAAGTTATCTAATCCTCTGTGTCTCATTTATTTCCTCTATAAAATGGGTTTAATAGCATCTCACAGGCTCCAGGGAAGTTTGAATCCAGGTTAACAAAAGGGAAACCAGACTCAAAAGATGCCCTTCTGTTTGATGAAAATGAGGGGATTTTTTCAGACTCATAAAGAACCCGATGCACTGGGTGAGCAAAGACATGGGCTCTGGACATAGTTGCAACTGTGGATCCAACTTGGACAAAAGATGACAGAAAAGTAAATAGTCCCCAATACTGACCCGGGCCCTGCCAAAGGTCGCACAAGACACCAGTAAATAACGCAGAGCTGGAATCCTTTGAATATTTTTAAGGCTATGTAGTATGAAAACCTCACTCTAAAAAGAGCTGACCTGTTACTTTTCAAAATCCGAAGCCACTCAGTTCTTGCGTGTGTCAGGAGCACAGCACAGGTGCAAGCTCCAGCGAGAGCTCCTCCTCCAGCGCCTCAGAACTTTCTGGCTCTCAAGGGTGGCCTGGCCCGGGCCGTTCTCACTCACTCTCCAAAGGCAGGTGTTTGACACCTGTGTGGTTCCACTGTCTGAGAAACATCCCAACTAAGTTTTCTGCCTTTTTTACCCTTCCATAAATCAACTTCTCCATCCCTGGAAGAGCACGCATTCTTTTTCTTGCTCAGTTGACCACGAGGTACAAATCCCAGAAAATACAGGGGCTGACCCAGCTTGTGGGAGCCTCATACTCTTCGTTCAGACAAGTCTAGCTGTGAAGGTCATGGAGGAGACTCTTCCTCCACTCTTGCCCACCTTCCCTGCGCTCCACTTCCGGGTCGTGGCATTGGTTCCATGGTTCCATGGATCCTACATGTGTGTAAAATGTCCTAGATGTGTGTGTAAATCTGGGCTCCCTGGCTCCTAGCCCAGCTTCACCCTGGAGGCTCAGACTGGGGTTCACATGCCTGGCTTTCCTTGCCTCAGGCTACCTGTGGGGGCTGTTCCTCCTCTTTGCCAGAGCCACTGGCTGGAGTCACACTGGGGAAGCCATGCTGGGGACTCAGTCCGTGGCCCTCAGACTCCAAAACTCTTACTTCTAACATAGCAGGAAGTTTGATTCTCCGCGGTTAGAGGACCTCCTTTGTCTTTGGTTTTGTGGTTCTACCGAGACAGCATGCCTCCAGGTGAGTCATCTCCCTCAGCTTTCCCCTCAGGCTCTCACCAGCTCAAGTCCCTTCTTTCTGCAAAGAAGCCCCTGGCTGTGGTGAGTGACTTGTCATTCTGACCACGTACTTCCTAATCATGGCCTAAGTCTAAACCCCAACACCCCAACACCCCAACATGCATCACTGGCTGATAAGGAAACAAATTTTGTGGGTAAATTCCTCTAGATCCACAACTTGGTCTTCAAATGAATCCAAAAAACCAGGTAATAATCCCCCTGACATTTCTCTTCATGGGAATAGAGTGGCAAAGGTGGATGCCTCTGAGGGAAATACACAGGTGCACCAAAACTGATACTGAAGATCTACTCCAACAGAGCTTTGACGGCACGGCCCACCCTAATGAGATCGGCTCCTGGCTAGAGAGAGCTGAGCCCAGAAGCACCAGAGAGAAGCCCAGAATGGAAGCTTTGGGGCCTTAGCCTATCATCAGCTAATCACTGTGTACCTCCAGGTGAGCTCAGCTCTGCACCTGACCCAGGGCCGATCGGAGCTGAGGAAGGACAGAGGAGTGTGGAGACTACAGAAAGAAGGTGTGGAAACAGCAGTGGGAGGATAGCGGTTTTTCTTTGAACAATGAAAGGTAGTGGAAAGGCAGGGACAATTCTGACATGGATGGTGTTGAAAAGTCTAGCAAAATAAACATTTAGAAAGCATGGTACAGTCTTCCAAATACCATGCCCATTATTCTGCTGATGTTCACAAAGCCCTGTGAAATGCAGTATAGATTCATTACTACCATTCAGGGAAAATGAAGAGTCAAGCAGGTTAAAGACTTGAGAGGGGAAGTAAGGGCTGAAGCTTCCCGTGTTCAGGACCTAAAATCCATGCTTTTCCAACTACAGCAAACCAGTATCTGAAAAATTCTCAGAGTAAGTCCATTCTGCAATGGTATCTGTGTGAGGTTCAAGAGAAGGAGAAAAAGATGTGACAGTGAAAGAAATCAGAACAATGCTTCTTTCTGGGGCTTTGAGACTCAAAGGGAAAGGGTAAGAAAGTTGTCCTACGTCTTGATTAGGGTTGCCCAGATACATATTTCTTGATTAAGTTGCCCAGATACACATTTCTGAAAATCCATCAAGATAAGAAAATCTCACATAAGTAGGAGCAGCATATTTCACTGTATATGCATCTACATAAAACAAAAGTAAGCACCCACATTATTGAACCTATTCAGTAAGTCCAAATTTGGAAACCTTGGTTTGAAGTATCTGTCTGTGTAAACAATAAATACTAAAGCTCTCGCTCATTCTGTGTTGAGAACCACTCCACCAAAAGCTCTCCCTTCCATCACAGCAGGGATCTACAACAGAGCCTGACCTCCAAACAAAAATTAAACTGTGCAGTTTTATCCACATTCGAGCTTCACCAGCAGTGCCAACCATTCATGTTCGAACTCCATCCATGAAAGTGGGTGAGGAACATCACGGGTGTGCTTAGACAATGCATAAGTGTAAAAGGCACTGTTTTCATTTGGTACAAGGTGGCTTTGTTGGGGGGCTTACCAGAGGAGAAAAGAAGGGCTTTTTTAACACCATTATATCAACACCCTTAAAATCGCCTGGGCCCAAATTCCTTCACAGTAATAGTGAAGCTGATAGCAGCCACCAGATACTACCCTTCTTCTCTATTTTATCGGCATTGACACAGCCCCCCACCCCGTTCCATATTATGCACCAAGACTCCTTCATCTGCTTGTGTTTCCTGCTGAGCCCAGCGATTTTGGTGAGTTCACATTCAAACTGTGGGTAAATTAAAAATTAAAAACTAGGAGGTTTACAGAGAAACTGAACAGTATTAAAAATGCTGCTGGAATAAATCTAATGGAAATACAGGCTATACTTACTCGCAGAGAAGGATTCCATTTTCTAATCCAGTCCGGAAATCTTTATCACCAAAACTTCTACCAGTTACTTGCTGAAAAAAGAAGAAAAAGAGCATAAATTTTTATTTTTCAGTTAGAACATTCAATATTTTTTTTTAATTTTCACAACCTTGAAAAAACTGGTAGCATTCCAAGAATGAGGAAAATCTGTCAAGCCTTAATTTCCTTTCCATGTGTAGCTTTGTCTAGATCAGCTGAAGTTAAATTTAGACCATTTCTTTTGGAGCCCTTTTCCTATCTGGTACCTTATAAAAATCTGTTTGTCCTGATAAGAACATGCTACTTTGGGGGGTTCGACCACAGAAGTCGAGGCCATTCTTTCATCAAAGAATCCAACCCACACACTTTCAAGGAGCCCAAGAAAAGCACTGCCTGAGGATAAAGCTTTGATTTACTTAGACGTCAGAAAGCTGGCGGAGGACAGAATACAGCTCTGTAACCCTGAGAGACCAGCACTGAGACCTGAAGGTAAAGCCACCTCCGTAAATAGCCCCAGGAAAAAGAGAAGAATCCAAAGCTAGCAGAGACCACAGTGTCAGACAACACTGAACTGGTGGCCAGTCGTGGTCCTCTGACTCAACTATACTGCAACAGGGAATCAGGGCGCCAGTCACTCATTCATTTGTACACTCAGTAAAAACCCATTCAGCACCTACAGAGCACCAGGTAAGTAGGTGTACTATGAACTTTAAGGAAACTCCTAACGTAGCAAAATTAAAAGTTATCACTAATAGGCCAATAAAAGAAATAAAATTTTAAGGAAAGAAATAAAACTGAACTAAAGAAAATAACAGGAATAAAAAGGACAAAAAATTAATAATAATAGCAGTAATGAACCGGAAAAGAGGACAAAGAAAAGATGGAACAAATAAATGAAATAGATTATAGATTTAGGTCTAACTGTATCAGTAATCACACTACATATAAATTGCCCTTCTACTCCCAATTAAAAGCCAGAGATTATTAGGTTGATTTAAAAAGTGAGGTCTAACTATGTACTGCCCACAGATGTGAACAATAGTAACATAAATATAAAGACAAGAGGGTAAAGGAAGAGTGGGAGGGCTGGCTGCAGAGCCCCATGGTACAGCACTTTTCTAGCATGCATGAGGACCTGGGTTCAATCTGCAGCACTGAGAAAAAGAAAAAGAGAGGAAATAAAAAAACACTAATGAGAAGAGCTACAGTGATTATATTCATATCAGACAAAGAAATTTGAGGACAACAAATAACACCAAGGATCGAAAGAGCCGCTTCATAATGACAAAAGTGTTAGCTGATAACCGGGCATAGTGGCTCATGCCTATAATCCCGGCACTCAGGAGGCAGAGGCAGGAGGATTGCTCTGAGTTCGAGGTTTGTCTGGGCTTCACAGTGAGCTCAGGGCCAGCCCACAACAAAGCGAGACCCTGTCTCAAAAAAAACAAAAAGTGTTCGCTGATCAGGAAGACAAAACAATCCTAAACGGTAATACACCAGCTAAAAAATGCCTATACCAAAACAGAACTGGACACAGCTACAATGAAAATCGGAGACTTAAATATTTCTCTTCAATATATTGACAAACATGTAAATTTTTTAAATCCCATGAAGAAAAGTTGACCTAGCTGGCACCTCTAGAATAGCCTACAATCAAAATCACATTTTTTTTTCCTTAGTACATAATGAACTAGACGGACTGAATGCTGGGTTAGAAAACAAGTCTCAGTATATTTGAAGGCACTTATACCAAGTATGTTCATTGACCACAATGGAAATAAATTCTAAATTAACAACAGAAATATCTCTGGAACACCCTCAAATATTTTTAAACTAGCACAATTCTAAATATCACACTGATCAAAAGTGAATTTAAAAATAAACTAGAGGCGGGCCAGAGATTTAGCTCAGTGGTTCCGGTGCCTGCCTCACAAGCGCAAGGTCCTGAGTTCGATCCTGGTAACCACATAGAATGCTGGGTGTGGTGACTCACCCTCACCAGCAATCAATACCACATTACCACAGTGCCAGGCGTGGTGGCTCACACCTGTAATCCCAGCCCTCAGGAGGCGGACACAGGAGGATTGCTGAGTTCGAGGCTTGCCTGGGCTACTTAGTGAGCTCAGGGCCAGCCTGAACTACAAAGCAAGACCCTGTCTCAAAAAAAATTAATAAATAAAATAAATTAGAGGGCTGGAGATTTAGCTCAGTGGTTCTGGCACCTGCCTCGCAAGTGCAAGGTCCTAAATTCGATTCCCGATAACCACATACAAACTGGGTGTGGTGACTCATGCCCACCAGCCATCAATACCACATACTACAGTGCTGGGCATGGTGGCTCACGCCTGTCATCCCAGCACTCAGGAGGCAGAGACAGGAGGATTGCTGAGTTCAAGGCTTGCCTGGGCTACATAGTGAGTTCAGGGCCAGCCTGAACTACAAAGTGAGACCCTGTCTCAAAAAATAAATAAGTAAGTAAATAAATAAATAAATAAGAATGTAATTCTAATTTAGGAATACAGACATCAGGTAAAAGGCAGCCAGGTCAAAATGTATGGGAAAACACTGAAACAGTTTTGGGGGGAAACATACATGCAAAAGAGAAAGAAGACATAAATATTATCAATAGCAAAAATGACAAATGATACCTTTACAAATCTTAGGAATACTATAAGGACAGTAAGAGAGTGTTATACATAAATTTGTGCTAATAAATTAACGACCTGGTAAATTCCATGACACAAACAACTATAGTTCACTCAACAAAGAAAGAGGTTACCCTCCCGCAAAGTTTTCCAGCCTAGAGGTTAACCTGACAAACTGCAGCAAATATTTTTGGGTGAGGCAATGTGACTCTACTCAGCCTCTTCCAGACAGCTAAACGGGTGATAGTACTTCCCAACTCATTCATTTGGCAGGCCTTCCTCTGGTGCCAAAGTCCAACAGACATCACAAGACACTCACCCACTCGTGATGCCAGTGTGCTACTTCTTTGGGGGTGGAAATGACCCGATTCTTATTTTGCATTTTAAAATTTCCCTATTTTCCTAAAACTTTCTATCAGATAGATGGATAGATAGACAGAAAGATTATCAGACAGACAGACAAGGCTATAGATATGATACATGAGGAACAGATATAGCTATATAGATATACTGAATTTTATCTTGAAAAAAAAACTTTTATTTGCTGATAAAGCAGCAGTCTGGGGAAAACAAATGCTCTCAATTCTTTCTCATAACTAAAGTTTAAATTCTACTTAAAAATCTTCACTATCACTCACACAAGAACAACTCAATGAGCAATTGAATGTAATCCCTCAAAAATTATTTTAACATCCTGACATTCTTACTGGAGGGAAGATACCAAAAGTTGATTAAAAGTCTTAAAAATCTGTAAATATCTCATTTTTCCAAGGTATGAAAAAGTTAAGAAAGATGCCTTTCAAAAGGCAAGACTTGGAGGTTATAGGAGGGGTAAGGGAATGGGAAAAAAAATGAGAATTACATTGTGTCACATACTGGTACAAATTCTCAATATTGTGTATGATCATGAAGTATATATATACACTATATTAGTACTTCTTATATATTTACCAATAAAGATTTTTTAAAAAGTCAAGACTTTAAACACAACTTTTAAACACCTTAGCATTCTCTTTCCAGAGTGTCTAGGGTGGAGGCACCAGCATCTTCATTAAGGGAATGAAAAGCTGAGAAGATTCCAGCTATTTACCAAGAACTATGCTCTGAAATTGAGGTCCTTAGACCAGTAACTGTGGGAGCATCTTCACCAGGGTCAATGTGAGACATACACCCAACAACTCTTAACTTGGAACCTGCGTGTTTCAAAGATCCCCATGTGACTTACCTGCACAGTAAACTATGCCCTGCCTAGATCCAGGATGATGTCACAGCTTGGCTGTTGGCTGTGCCCTTAGAGTTCCTAGGCTAGAAGCTTGGTCCCCAGTGTTGGAAGTTGATGGTCTTCGTGGGAGTCTTTAGGTCAACGGGGGCAGGGGGGACTGTGGATCACTACACTCTCCCCGGCTTCCTCTTTGGTCATGTAATTTCTCTATTTACACACACTCTTACATTAACCATGAAGTGACACAGTCCACAAAGGTCCTCATCAGAACCTGTGCCTTTCAGCATCCCATCTGGTGTGCTAACTAAACTTCTTTTTTAAAGCTAAAGTTAGCCTGCGTCAGGTGTTTTGTCATAGCATGAGAAACAGACTAAATAAAAATCGAAAAGGGAAGACCTCCCACTGAATTCAAGATTTTGGATGATCAGTCTCGATTATTTCTCTCAGCAACGTCCTTGCTGAGTTTATTATGTTATGTACACAGTGTCACACATTATATACTGTAACTGTGAAGACTGCTAATTATCATTTCCCTCTTGATAGCACAAGTCATTGCAATTAACAGCAAAATCGCTGCCTGGAACCAATGACCAAGTCCACTTGCAGTGGAAGTGATGAGCAATGGTCCAACCCTTCCCAAACCTTCCCACCAGGATCCTGACTGGCTGAAGGCTCCCAGGGACCTTCCAGACCAATGAAACCATCACTGCAGATCACTCTCCAAAGATGCAGGGACAGGATGGGACCCTACATCGAGTTTTAAAGACTCCTGTGATGGGGAACTGGATATGAGGTAGCCTGAAAGACCCCATGCTCAGAACCACCAGGTCAAGAGCAGCATGAATGCCAGGTACAGCCTCCCATCTTCCCAAACCCTGATCTCTCACACATTCCATCAGTCCGTCTTTGAAAGTCTAGTTTTCCAGTTGTTCAGCCCAAGAATCTTAGAGTTGTGCTGATCCGTTTTACACAACCAACCACACTCAGCAACAAATCTTGGTATGGAAAATGTGGCATGTGTACACACCGGGGAGTATGATGCAGTCACTCAGAAGGATAAAATCATGTCATTTGTAGGAAATGGATAGATCTTGAGTAAAATAACTCAAGCAAAGAATGTTGAATATCACAGAATTTCTCATACACAAGAAATTTAAAATATAAGGAATAAAAAAGGAGGAGGAGATGGTAGGAAACAAGGAGGTAGATATTTTGGAGATATGGAAGAGATGAGAGGGAAGGTTATAGGGCAGGGGTGAAAAATAATCAAGATTGTGTGTGTGTGTGTGTGTGTGTGTGTGTGTGCGCATACCGACCCCAAACAAATGTAACTTTATGTACTATAAACATATACTAATTTTTTTAAAAAGCTGCTTTTAAAAAGTCTTGTTGATTTCAACTTCAAATCTTAGTCAAAGATTTTACTACTTCTTGCAAGCTTCGTTCTACCATCTTTCTCCAGGCTGCTGACATCTCACAGTGAATAGCTCAGGGCTCTCTTAACTGGCCTCTTGCTCCCAGCCTTGTCCCCCATCTATTTGGTCCCCCTAGCAGCTAGGGGACCCTCTAAGGCCAGATCAAGCCACTACCCTACTCACAACCCCCAAGAACTCCCCTCTCACTCATCTTAGTAGAGCTCAAAGTTCCTACAGGTTCTTACCTAAAGGTGTCAACCATAACGGCTTTTGTGTGTTTGATTATTAAATACACACATAGGGATGGAAGAATGCATGGACAGAAACTCCTGGGCACCATAGACATCTTAAAGGTGAGCATAACACACCTCCCCTGGCACAGGGATCCTCAGAACTTGTGTACGTGCCTCTCTACTGCAGGGGAGCCTCGGAAGAACGTAGACAGCCACTGTGTCATCCACTCTGCCCGATATGCTTTTCAGGACAGCACAAGGCCAGGTCCTTTCCCACTTCCTGGTTCAGGATTAATTCAATGTAATCACTACCCAAAGAATTTGTTGGAGGCCCATACATATTAAAATAGCCGATGAACGGCTGGTTTATCAAAACCTTGATGGTGCGGAAGGGGGGATCCTTTCTTCGACTTAGTAACTCATCCACAAGTGGAACAAAGGACCTTGCAATGTGGCACCTCACTGCTATATGCAAGGGATCATTCAGGAAGCTCATCTGTGTCCAATTTCCTTCCCATGGGGCTCAAAGGTAATTCTGTTTCTGAATTTGTCTATACAACAGCTCTGCTCCAAAGCACAAATAATTGAAATTCAGGAGAACTGTAAAGAGCCAGCCTAATAAGAAAACCACACAGCTTTGTGGCAACAATTTTATGATGTGTTTGTAATGTAGCACATTGTATATCACAATGCTACAGTCTGCTAATTACTTCGTTACTATTGTAATTATGTAATTGCCGCAAAGAGCCAATGTCTGCCAAGAAGCTGCTTCTCAGCCCTATCACTAGCGTGCATAAAAATGGTATTTCAGAAATACTTTCACTAAACTGATGGTGTTTGTTAAAAGTGATCTGTTAGACAAACTCTAACCCACTTACAAACCGCAGGTCTGAAGAGCATTTTAAAAAAACGCTGGCAATCCTCGGTCACAGTTCTGAAGGGGAGAGTCTGCTGGCTGACAAAATAATAGTCTCTGGATTCAAGCAACTGAGACAAAAGAGAAGATGGAATCGATTTTCGCTTAACTTTTGAGAAACATGGGTATTTTCCCTAAATTGTACAACAGCAGGTATAACTGTTCAGAAGGCTGTGGTTTGCCCCTCTGACTGTCATCTCAATCCCTTCCTCACAGACGACCCCACCACGGACAGCCAGTGACCTCGGTGCCCAAATCACCATGAGACAGAGACTGCCTGGCCAGGCTTCGCCCTAAGATCCCACACACCCCGCTGTCCCCATCCCTCCGCTTCTAGGTACACCTCCCCTTCATCTTCTCCTGCCAGCTCAAGGAAAAGAAATACAGATTCACTTCCCCAGACTGCATTCATCAGTCAAGGCCCTGGATCGCACCCCTTCCCACTCCTTGACTCAACCTTACTCGTCCGCAGTATCCTGCAACCCCCCTGGTAACATAACGAGTTCCTTCCTTTCCTAAAATCTCTAAGGCAGTAAACCCTTCGAGCCTCACCCTATTCTTCCCTTCCTTTCCCAGCCTCGGTTTCCCATGTTGAGTATCCATTTTTCACTACCCTCTCACCATAGTTCAGCCACCCGCAAGATGACCCCAGTCACTAAACATTCTAAAAGCACCAAGAGTTAGACCTGAGCTGAACTCAGAGCTCTGCCAGCCTGAACTACATCATCTCGCGGAGGTGACTGAACTTGTACCAAGCCTAACGCAGACCTAGGAGCACCCGCTGCAAAGGTCTGCAGGAAGAGTAAGTGAGCTGAGGTACACGCACAACTCCCCTCAGCGTCTGGTCCTGGCTAGAACCAGTACACGGCATGATCCTTTCTGAAAGCCGTAACATCATTGCTGTGGGTCTCGCTGGTTTTTCTCTCCCTAGCTCCCCTTTCCATTCTTTCTTTTCTGACCTTAGATGAGGCCGTGGGTCATGGTTCTCCTCTTATAGTCTACCATCAGCATACGCTGAACTCTGAAGACCTTCCTCATTTAATCACAATGTCTCGGCAGCATGAGGCACCCACTCCCTCTTTTTGGACCACTGGCGTCTCCCATGTTTCTCCTGGGTTTTGCTGCCTCATTAACTCTCCTCAGCCATCACATGAGATAAAGTCCCTATTCCGTGCCCAAAGTGCAAAACGGCTCTTTCCTCCATGTTCGCTTCTCCTTTTTTCTCTTTCCACAGCGCTCCTCTCTCTCACTTTCCTGTGAATCCATGTGGTATCGTTGGCTCCCCACACTCAACACAAGATAATCCACAGCCTTATATATGAACCCTCGAGTTCACAATCTGATATCCAATTTCTCACTCAATGTTTCCACCTGGTACCTAAAAAAATATTTCGCACTGAACAAGATTAACACGTTCCCACCACCTTGAGCCACCAGCAGCACATGCATGACTGTGCCATCGGGTGGCATGGGACACCCCTAGCAAGAGGTACAAGCTGTCCAATGGGATAGTCATACATTCACAGCCCCGTCATAAAGGTATTAACACAGAAGTGTTCGTGTCTGTCCCTAATTCAACCGTTAACCACTGCTGTGTCAATGAACGGCGCTACCAAGTCTCCCCAACAACAGAGACATATTCAAATGCTGGGAAAAGCAATGGAGTCTCTCCGAATACAGCTGAGGTCCACCCTTTCTGTCTCTCTGTGCCATCACACTCATCCCGGCTTCTATCATCTGTCAGCAAGACAACTGCCGTAGCCACCTGGGTGATCCTCCCGAGTCATCGGCCAAGAACATCCAAGAGCCTTGTTCCAGATCCTTCGTATCTCTTATTTACAACCGAATACGGTCCAGGGTACAGGCACAAGCCTTCATTCCATCCATGAGGGAGATAACGTCCTACAGATGAACTGGCTGAAGGCGGCAAGGGTGACACTAGGAGCACCTCTCCTCCCACTGGCTCAGTAGGCACTGCCCCCCACACCACTTCAGCCCTTTGTCGCCTTCTTGTGGTGGTTCCGTCACCCCGTATTCTTTAGTTCCCAGAGCTCCTTCTATCTGTTCAGTTTAGGCTGGCGAAGAAACAGCACAGCAGCCCAGGTCTGAGGTTATTTAATCAACATTATCAGACCATGATTCCCTCTCGCACCAGCTGAGTGCTTAATACTGAGGATAATAAAATGCAATCTGCAGAATCCATTTATATTTTCGTCGTGTCATCAGAAAACCAGAAGGCACTGTTTATAGCCACAGATTGACAGACTCTGAAGAGGAAAAAAAAAGCTAATTAAGAACACAGCTGAGGCTTGAAAATATTCTGGGAGTATTAAATCCTCAGATCTAGCCATAGCATGATCCGACATAGAAAATGGGTCAGTCAGTCCAAAGAGGCACGTGTAGGCTTGACGTGGCTGGCTGGATGTCCTCAAGCTGTCCTTGCTGCCCAGGAAGGCCGAACAGAAGACATGGCGAATGCAGGCAACACTCATGATGAATTCTCCAAACCACAGGCCTAGGCAGCTGGTTTGAGAGCAAAGAGAAAGAAGAATCCAGAAAGAAACCGGAGACGCAGAGCCCTGAAGGCTAAGGCTAAGTGTTTTGTTCCTGGAGGGGCAGAGACACAGTCTAAAGGGAGCTATTTTTACTTGAGTGTCATGTTGCTCCTTAAATATTTTAATTCTGGGCTAATTTTGGCAAATTTGTTTATGCAACTGTGACTTAGACTCCTCAACACAGTGAAGTAAAAACCTTTGAATTAGGCAGTCCTGTGCGCAAAACACGAGGTGTACATCATTTCTCTAATACTTGAAACTGAAGGTGTAAGTGAGGTCCAAAATGTATGATAGCTATTGGATAATAGGGAGAAATTGTTCAAAGAAAAAAGGGAAGGTAAAGAAAGGAAAGAAAAAATGCGATGGTTAAAAACAAAAAATGAAACAAGGCTTATTTGTACAGAGGTGTAGGAGTTGTAGGGAGGGCAGAAGAATGGGAAAAAATGAGAATCAAGATATATCATGTACAGGTGCAAATCCTCAGTGTTGAATGTGATAGTGATTTGTACTTAAAATGTACCAATAAATTCAATAAAGGAAAAAATTCTTTTGAAGAAAGAAAACAGCTTGGTGTCTGTGCCCAAACCATCCTGCTTCATTTTGGTCTCTTCCTGCCTCCGTCAGCAACACAGAGCCACATTTGAACCTCCCAGAAGGGCAGTACTCTCCCTCGAAACTGTATCTGGTCTGTCCTTCTTTTCTCTGTCTCTGCACTATGATATTGGCCCAAGTCTCCACCGTCTGCCTACACAAGCCTGTTTTAGCTGGGGAAGTAGCTCAGTGACGGAGCACTTGCCTAGTATGTATGAGCCCATGGGTTCAATCCTCAATAATGCCCCCTCCCCCCTAAAAAAAAAGTGTTTTACAAGGTTTTAAAAATCAAGGTGCAAAATATCTAATAGAACATTTACTATGTACTGACTTGCAAACATGGTGTCTCTATTTGGGTGGCACTTTTTTTTTTTCAAGCTTCATATCAAGGGGAAGAAACTCCGCAAAAGGGTGTTTAAAATCAAGTAGCTGCAATAGGAGAAATTCAGGAGAAATAGTACTTAGAAGACAGTTCAGTTGAGGCAACTTTGCCATGAGAAATATGAATCTAGGTTTGTGAATGCTGGCCAAGAGGCAGACAAGGAAGCCCACGGGAAAGTCTCCTGTACGTGCTGAGTGCACTGAATGAGACCACAGGAGACAACTGTGCAAACCCAGAGAACAAGGAGCACATGTTCTGCAACAGCTGACTGCAGGCTGTCATGTCTTGAAGAGGGAAGGCCTGCTGGTTTAAAGACAGGACGAGACTACATCGTGACAGATTGTCATGTTTATTCTTTCATGAGATCCCATTTCAAGCCCTCTGGGTGCCATGAGGGGCACAGCAGGGTGCGAGTGAGAGAGGTGAACTTAAATTCATCACCAGTGAATGAACAGTGAATTGATTGAGACTGACAACCATCAAGACAATGAGAAAAAAACACTGCTAGAAATTACTGTGGAGGCACCGGACAAGTTGTCCATCTGTAGTTCCCGTGGGCCGTTAAGACAGCTTCCAACATTTCATTGTGTATATTGTGAAGCATTCAAAAGGAAGGAAGGAAAAAAGAAATGATCAGCTTAATGAAACTCACATACATTCACCACCTAATTTCAACAGCTGTAAACATTTTCAGTATTTGCTTCTGACACACATGGACCTCCAGTATTTTTCCCAATCATTTTAGAAGAAATTGTATATATCGGGTGACTTCCTCTCTAAACACCTTTGATGTACCTTGAAAGTTCAAGTGTGTTCTCTATAACCACATGCTGTTATCACTCTTGGTGAAGTGAACAGTAAGGTTTAAGGTCACCAAATGACCAGTACAGATTCAGCCATCACCTCAACACAATGCTAGCATGGAAGGTGGCAAGGAAGGAGGCTCAGCCCCTTGCTTTCCTGATTTTGGGCCAAGAACTAGAACTAGAGACTCTGCCAAGTACACACAGTCCTGCAGCCACCATGGCAGAGCTGTGGGGAGAAGGGATCAATTTCACAATTTTAGATTTTAATAATGGAATACTTTTTAGCTCAGAATTCAAAGTAACCACAAATTGCTGTAAAGCACCAGTACTTGGCATTCAGGAAGGCATCAAAGTCAAGTTTAAAACAACTGAGAATTCACCCAAACAAGGTGTTAGATCACCCAATGAAAATAAAACAACGATGAAATATTCAGTGTTAAGACAACATGGTGGTATTTTAATAGCCTATATTTTTTAAAAGAAGTTTGGAGTTGGACATTCAGTGCTAAAGAAAAATAAGAAAATGATCAAAAGAGAATTAAGACCACAGCTTTGGGGAAGAAGGTAAAGGATGATCACTGGGAGGAAGAGAGTGTAAGAGGTGCCTGTAGCTCTAGAAAATCTATTTCTTGACTTGAGCAAACATTATAAATAATTAACCAAGTGTGTTTTTATGTGATTTTTCTAGATTAACACATTAGATCATATTACTATAATGAAACACCTGAGGCAAACTACTTTATAAAGAAAAGAGGCATAGTTTGGCTCATGGATTGGAGATACAAGTTTGAGAGGCTGAATCTGACACTGACCCTGCAGGTAGATCTTCAAACAGCTCAGAGCATCACGTGGTAAGTGCAGGAAGTGTGCAGGTGCAGGAGTGTGTGCCCTGACCCCTCCTCTTCTTAGAAAGCCACCAAGATTCAGTATGCTGACCCCGCTCTAATGATCTCTCTAGTCCTAGTCACTTCTCAAAGGCCCTACTCTGAACACCATAGTCAGATGAAGTTTCCACCTTCTTCATACCTCACGATGGGAACCAAGCTCCACACAAGTTTAGGGGACAAACTCTATCCAATCCATAGGAACATGTGTTACATTTCACAGTTACAAATATTGTAAAGAGTACTGAAAATATATAAGCTAATCACCCTCATGGCTCAATCTCATTTTATCTTCTCTCCTTAGTCACTAAATATATTTTCCATTGAGCTTTACTCAGAAAATACTCTTGTGTTAAGGAAAAACACTTTTCAACAGGTTTTAGTTCTAATATGACAGAAATACATATCCATCTCATACTATTCTGCAACTCTGCCATATTATTCCATTTTATGTCTTATAATACCAGAGACTGAGTAATTTATTTAAAAAGCTTATCTGGCTCATAGTTCTGAAGGCTGGAAAGTCCAGGACCACAGACTCAGCTTCAGCTCACAACAGAAAGCAGAGGGCCAAACAGGTATGTGGAAAAGACAAAACACGAGGGGCTTCGTGCTTTGTAACAACTGACTCTCAGATAACTAAAAACATTGCTTCCATGAAAGGGAGAACTCCCTCTCACCAGAGGGCATTCCTCCCTTCATGAGGGGCTGGCCCATGACTGGAGTCCCTCCCACTGAGCTCCTCCTCCCAACACTCCTGCACTGAGGACTCGGCCTCCACCCAGCTCAGGGGAGACAAATCACGGTCAAACTACAGTACCCACCATCATTGCAGTAGCTGTCTCCCACAGGTTAGTACTGCACAGTATGTTGTTTTGTTTTGTTTTGTTTTGAGACAGGGTCTCGCTTTGTAGTTCAGGCTGGCTCTGAACTCACTATGTAGCCCAGGCAAACCTGGAACTCAGCAATCCTCCTGCCTCTGCCTCCCAAGTGCTGGGATTACAGGCGTGAGCTACCACGCCTGGCTACAGTATGTATTTTTAAATGAAACTTGAAATTCTGGGCAAGGAAGTGAATGTACTGTTTGGGTTTGGAAATTTTAAAAATTATGTCTCCTGAGAGTTTGTCATTTGGATGGCTCTAAATGGGCGCTTGGGGTTGGTATGGCCACAGTACCCTTCAGCCTCATCTCCTACTGTTCTTTTGCTTCTCTCAGACAACTGTCTACTGATGCCTCATCCTCCCTGGGCAGGGGATGGCCAAAGCCAAGATAACCAAGTTCTAACCACAGGGCTTCTGGCAAATTGGTTCCCTTCTCTGAGTCGACAATCCCTCTGCGCAACTCACCCGGCTTGTCTGAAATTTCTACTCTAGGCTCACCATGAAATGATGGTGATGATGACAGTATCTTTTCAGATCTTTAATTGATGCATTGATTGTTGGGGTCCTGTGTGGTACTCAGAGGCACCATCCCTGGTTCAACACATTATGGCCTGGAAATGGGCAGCCAGCTGAGCAGATAAATTGGAGCAGATAAATTGGAGTCAAATCATGCAAACCCCTCTGAAGGAAAAGTCCTGTCTTCTTAACTTGCATAAAGTCACTACTATACTAAGGCTATGGATTCTACTTACGGGGAGGTCTTTTTCAAATTTACACAAAGGAGCCCTAAAGCCCGTGAAGAGGGCTGATTTAAGTGCTATTATTATCCCTGCTTTCCAATGAAGAAACAGAAGTTCGGACTATTAAACAATGTGTCCCATTTCCCAGGGCTGGCAGGTAGCAGAGCTGGGATGACAGGTTGGGTAGTCTGGCTCCTGGTCCACGCTCCTAACCAGCAGGTAATACTGCCTAAATATGTCTGTGTCCCTACTGATTTTCCCTATTACCAAATGAGTTGCAAATTGTAACTTGACTTTCCACTGCCCATGCCAGCTTCTTCTCCCCCAATGTGCCTTTTCCTCAAAATGCGGAATAAGAAAATAAAACCCTAAGTCCAAAAAAAATCAAAGTATCTGTACATTTATCATTAATTCACTCTGTGGGGGTAAAATCATAAGAATTTTTGTTTTGTCAATAGATTTTCATCACTGTTTCTCAAAAACCATTGCAAGTATCCAAAGAATCTGGCTTGAATAATCCTATATTCAACTTGGTCCCCTATAGAATGAAAAATAAATATGTATTAAGGGAGAGTGGAGAGGAAGAGAAAGAAGACAGGATGCCTCATTTAAGGTCACTAGACATTCCCACCACAAAGTATTTCCCTACGTATCTTCCTCTAATTCTTTGAGCTTATAAATATTACGGCAGGAAATCTTTTGGATGGTTTGTGATCAAGACAGCAGTGCTGGTCCCAGAGCACTAAATGCCATTTGTCACAGCTGTTCTGACACGGCAGTGAGGTAGGGGCCCACCCTGACTGACCAAGAACCGCCATGTTGGCTTCCGCAGAAGCAACCTTGCTCTGGCCCTGAACTTCACACACATGGAGGAGGAAGATGGTCTATCTCTACGGTGTCACAGAGAACTATAAAAACACAGTGTACTATAAGTTACTCTCAGTGAAATAAGAGAAAAAGCAAGAAGGTTCTTCTTTATAAACCTAGGAAATTGAGATCATGCTTAACTAGGAAACAAACAACTGGCAATTGGGTCTGCGTATCATCATAAATTTCATTATCCAAAAGACTGGTGAGAGTAAAAAAATATATATAGAAGAGATGACTGTACTAGTGCTCTAACATTCACTGTATTCTAAGAGGTCCTTAATATTCTAGAAATTTTCAGGCAGGTGATTTAGCTCTGTGGTTCTAGTACCTACCTCACAAGTGCAAAGTCCTGAGTTCATTCAGGCACCAAAAAAAAAAAAAAAAAAAAAAAAAAAAAATCTCTGTCCAGGTTGAGCTTCTCTGATCTGCAAACCCACAATCTGAAATGTCCTAGAATCTACAACCTTTTGAGCAACAACATGACAATTCCACCATGAAACTTCATTTCATACAAAAAATTATTAAAATGTTATATAAAAATTAACCTTTGAATTACGTGTATGAGGTCTATATGAAACATAAGTGTATTTCACGTTTAGACTTTGGACTCATTCCAAGACAGTTTGTTTTCTATATGCATATATTCCAAAATTAAAAATATTTCTGAACCCAAGCATTTCAGATGAGAGATATACTGCGATCAACTGCAATCAAGCCATACAGAGAGACAGCCTAGAACCAATGAGCTTCTTCTAAATGGTGAGCACTTACTTCTCACTGAGGATGAGGAATCTGTACAGTGTGGCATTTACCAACATCCACGGTGTAAATTCTGCCCCCATGACTGAGCTCAGGATCAACCTGATGTCACTGAACAGAGTGCAGGAAGAAACGGGAACAATTCTTCTTTTCCTGCTTTTGTGAACTGGCTCTAGAACCCTGTTCTAAACACACAATCTGTATAAAATATAGTATGTGTCACAGTTAACCTATGTGTGGTGCTCCAGCTGTATTTAAATTCCTGGAAATATGTGACATTGGAGAATTTTATCAAATAATGATTAAAAACAAAGCTTATTGAACTACAAAGCGAGACTCTGTCTCAAAAAACAAAACAAAAAAAAACCAAAGCTTATAACTAGGTAAACATTGAGGTGACATTAACTGAATTTTAAAAAACATTTCTTCTTCCTCTACTATAAGACAGCCAAAACTTATAGCAAAGCTAACTACTGTCTCTAATCCACGCTCGGGTAAAGTGATGTAATGTTTATGTTTGTAGGCAGTTCCCCAGGTTGTACTACATTTCTAGGGGATAAATGCAAGAAATCATTTCACTTTCAAGATAAAGACGCAAATGACCCAAAGACGACTCTTAGGGACACTTCTAGGTCAGTAATGAGCAGCACTGGAGGCAGACCAGCTCTTCTACTGCTCATGAACACACAGAGCAAGGGAGAGGAAGGACTAATGCTGTTCACAGCCATCAACGCTGTTCTTTCTCTATTTTTAAAACTGCTGCCTCAGTCTTTTCTGTCTCTTTCATTATGCAACACGTTGGTAGCAAGGGGACCAGCACGTGCTCACAGTGACAAACCTCCAGACAATGAAGAAACAGACCCAGCATCTGCAAAAACAGTCAGGAAAGATCACTCATCTTTCAGCCGTTTCCCACCCTTGATACTGGAGGGTCTTTAAAAGGTCCACACTTATCAACATTTATCAAGTTGTCATTCTGAGGTATCTGAGGGAGTTAAATTGCAAAGGTAATATTTGTTCTTCACATTATGTCTTTAGGGAAATTAGAAGATTATCTCATGGAGGTTGGTCTTCACCTTTATGCTTTGGCCTACTCAGGAGAAAAGTGGCTAAACGCACCATTTCCCTTCTGTAGGATGTCAAGCTGCATGGGGCATAGGAGATTTGACGGAGGAAACAGGGATCTGTGGTCAAGTAAGTTTGGGGAATGCGGGGTCGTTGTTGTTTGAAATGGTTTTTTAATTTTTGAGTTTCTCCAGTGGAATAAAATTTCCAATCTAAGCCTTCTTTTCAAGGAAATCCTTGTATGTTTAAGGACAGTGTTCTGTGAATTATTGAGAAAACACTAGTTTTCTGCAGAGCCGGTGAACTCTGGGCTTGAGGGTAAACAGGTAGCTGTTGGTGCTGTTTGGCTCTCCCTGTAATGGCACACATGGTTTTTGTTGTTGTTGTTGTTACTGTTACAGTTTGAATGTCCACTCCAGAATTCATACTGAGATTTAACTGCCATTGTAACAGCACTGAGAAAGGAGCACTTTCAGACATAATCAATGTTGATACCATTAGAAAGTCTTAGTTATCGTAGGAGTACTTTTATTATAATTTCAGCCTGCCCCATTCCTGCTTACTCTTCTTCCATATTCTTAGGCATCAAAAAGGCCTTTGAGCAACGCCAGCATCATGCCTGAACTTCCTGGCCTCCAGGACTGTGAGAAGTCAAAGTTTGCTTTGTAATTTCCCAAGTCTATGGTGATCCTCTAAGCATCCAAAGACGGCGAAGACAGTCACGAGAACTGAAAAATCAGAAAAGCTAATATTTAAGTAACAGGACAAAAAAATTTTTTTTTACTGCTTCTCTTAAAAACAAGAAAAACTGGGCTAATGGGACAAAAGGTGCCCTCAAACTTGCCAGTCTGTGGAGAATATCTCAAGTCCTCCAGGGAAAAAATTTAAAAGCCAGCCTATATGACCAGTTTATAGTAAAGTTAAGGGGAAAACGATAAATGCACTTAAGTATAGATGTTCAAGGAAGTGAAAGAGGTAAAGGGGAGTGAGATTTAAAGATAGAAATCCTCCTGAAGCAGGGATGAGTGAAGAGAGGCAGAAAGAAAGTGGAAAGTATGTGGAGCTGAGTGAAACTCCAAGAACAAAAGCACATGGCTGGAGTCAATGTCACAAAGGCAGAGCACAGAATGCTTCACAAAGCACTTCCAAAACACACACAGTTGACTTTTTAACTTGAAATTTAATTGAGAAACACAGCAGTCAGGAATTTTAACATTAGACATAGGTCAATTCAAGCCATTTGGCCATTAAATCTAATCTCTAGCAGGATAAACACCAGATATTTCTTAGATATATGACTAAGTCATTCCCAAAACAATCCATCAAATGTCAGGTGCAAAAGCAATTACAGTAAAATCCTCACTAGTTCCACAGATCTGGGGTAAGTGGGCCTCTAAAAGCCAGCAAACTGGTTCAAAAATAATTCTGGAGCCTCAAAGATCCTATTACTCAGAAGCAGAAATAGATTTTCAAGTGCTCACTTGGAAATATTAAGCACTGTTCCACCCAGCTTTTTCCACCATCCTAGAATATTCATAAAAATCCAGTTCAAGGTGGGTCAGCCTCTAAAAGCAAACTTCATCAAGCCTGAATTCACAATGCAGGATGATCTGACTTCACAATGGGTTGGGCATAATCATTTTTTTACACTATCTTCTAGAGTTTACACATGATAGGGGCAATTATATTCAGTACTTCTGGTTAAGGTTGTTGCTCCACAATTTCCATTAGCTTTTGCACATTTCAAGATTTCTACTAACTCAAATACTTTCAGGAAAAACAGCCCTTACTTTGGGAAGACTGGCACCCTGAGATCCACAAATCCCTGAGAGCTACCAGTATCTTCACTTCCTTTTATCAGCTGCAAGCGATAATCACCTCCGCCCAGATGCACCCGCCAGTCCTTCCCATCCAGACTCCTGCTCCTGCTTCCTCTGATCTTCTTCACTCTCTTCATCTAAGCTAAAGATCTCCACAAACACTTCTTCATGTGGTAATCTTCACATTTCCCACCACCCAGAGCTTAAAGCCTAACTCCTCAGCCTGCTGATCAAAAAAACTTCTATGTAAGTTTATGCCTTGACTGAATTCACCACACATATGCACGCCTCGTGGCATTTGCTTGTGCCCTTTGTCACATCTGGAACAGAATGCTTTTGTTCTTCATTTATTGCAACTCCACGTTTGAACCTCAGCAGGCTAAGATTTCCCTACCTCACCCATTGCCCTCTACCCACTTTGATAAGCCAAAAGGAAGTTCTGCATAACTCCTTGTGCACTCACTGTCTTTTGTACATAAAATGTCTTATGATCAGAAAATTTGAGCTTCACTACCACTTCTGTCCCCAACAAACTGCACTGTACTCTGTTATCACCTGTAAAAAAAAGGGGGAAATGATAGTACTGACACTACAGGTTGCTACGGTTGGCTGCTCTACATCCCCCATGCTCATGGGTTGGGGTTTGGTTCCCAAAACAGCAGATGGGCGTTTAGGAAGTGACTGGACCATGACGGCTTGAACTTCATCAGGGGATTAACCTGTGGATGAGCTCACAGCTCAATGGGCTTATTAGTAGGTGGAGCCCAACTGGATGGTGTAGGTCACTAGAAGCCTGGCTTTGAAGCGTATATCCCCCCACCCCAACTTGCTGGTTCTTTCCCACCTCTCTGTTTCCTGGACCCTATGAAGTGAGTAGCTCTCTCTGCCAACACGTTCTATTTCACTTGAGGGGCACAGCAATGGAACCAGCTAACCACGGACCGAGAGCTCTAAAATTTTGAGCCAAACTAAACCTTTCCTCCTTTAGGTTGCCTTTCTCAGGTATTTTGTCATACTGATGAAACAATGACTAACACAGAGATAAAAATTACATGACATTATACGGATGACAGTATATTTGTGAGTGACCAAACAAATGTAATTTATAAGATTTAATTTATCTTGAATCAGCATTAATACTTGTACGTTTTAGGGCTGAGGATCTAGCTCAAGTGGTACCACACCAACCTTGGATGCACAAGGGCCCAAGTTCAAACCCTGGTACTGAAAAAAAAAAAATATATATATATATATACATATATGTATGTATGTATCTGTATGTTTTGTCTCTGTGCCTTGAGTAGATTCATTCATTCAACAATTGTTTAGTGAGTACATAACTTTATGCTTGATATTGTTCTAGACACTGGGAATGTTGTTCCTGAATTTGTGGCACCATCTAGTAGATAAGACAGATAATAAAAAATATAATACAACATTAGATGGTGATAAAAGTTGTGAAGAAAAATAGAGCAGAGTAGAAAGTGGCAGAGAGTGGGTTTCTATATGGGCCATTTTAGGCTGGAAAGGCTTTTCCTAGGGAAGTGGTAGGGAATCAGATACCTGCATGGAAGAACATTCCAGCAGAGAGAAATTCAAGGTCCCAGCCCACCAGTGGTCATGACATGAATTACTGGGAAATAAAAAAGTGTGAGTGGCTAGAATGGAGCTCAGGATGGAGACAGCAGGAGGGTGAGGACAGGGAGGCAGCTGGCAAGCACATGGGCAGAGTAAGAACTTTGGAAGTTATTCTCATGTTGCTCAAAGCTACTGAAAAGAGTGTTTTGAGGAAGGAGTGATGTGAGTTAGCATTTTATGAAATGGCTCTGGTCACTATGTGAAGGACTAACCTGGGGGTGGAGTGGAAGAAGCCCAAACTGAAGGGAAGAAGACTAGTGAAGACACAGGGGGACCATTAGTGGAAACAGACCATTTGGGTCTGATTTCCTGGCCCAGTCTGAGATATTAACAAGGAGTAGAGCTCTATGTTCTGATTATGAGCAACAGGATACTTGCTAACATAACCCACGTGGGAAAGCCTTAAGAGAAGTAACTTGCAAGGAAAGATCAAGGCATAACTTTTTCTATTAAAGCTGAGATGACTGTATGGTTTCTCAGTGGAGACACTGAGGGAGTGATTAGAAGTACTAGAGCTCAAAGGAAGGGACAGAGCTAAGATGTACATTTGCATGTGCGCAGAGACCACCGGGTGAAATTACCATGGAACGGGCAAGAGAAATCCAACGATTGAACACTGGAGCTAATCCAAAAATGTCAGGAATAAGAGGGAAGGGCAGCAAAGGAGGAGAAGAAGAAGAGGAAGAAGGAGAAGAAGGAGAAGGAATGGCTATAAGCTAAAAGACCAGCCATGACTTGAAGATGTCCTAGAAGACAAGGAAGAAAAAGTGTTCGGAAAAAGGAGGAACGGTCAGTGTCCAATGATGCAGAGAGGCCGTGTAAGATAAAAGCAGAGCTGTGGGTTAGATTGGGGCAGAAAGGACAGAGGTGATCGCGGCATGAACGATTTCCACAGAATGGTGCATATGTGAGTACACTGAGGTGGATGAAGAAGGAAAGTACAGCCAGCTCTGTGTGAGTAGAGACAGTTGAAGGTGGGTGTGTAATGTAGATAAGGCACAGTTAAAGGTATCACCCAACAGAGAAACCCAAGCTGGTACTGTGGAAAAGATGGCGGGCACTAATTATGGGAGCAAACAGGAAGCCTCTGAGTAGGTGGAAGGATATAGACCACAGGGTGAGGTCTGGCTTCAGATACAAACAGGGAGACACTGTTCACTGTTAAGCAAGGAAAGCAGAGAAAACAGAGCAGGGCAAGCTGGTGACATGGAGATGAGCAGTGCTTGTAGAAGTCACCTGAGAGGGGAAAAAGAGGATGACATTTTAGGCTTGAGGAAAGAAAAGGATGAAGATTGATTTAGTCAACTGAGATGTGGCTGGTGAAGAAGGGCTGTTCGACATCTATCCTTTCATTTCCCTTCTGCCCTGCTCTCTCTTCAAGGACCTCAACACCTTTCTGTTATCTGTTAGAACAACATCTTCAAACTGGGCTTCAAGACAAGCTTGACTGCTTTAAGAAATTCAAAACCTACCAGCCAGAAAATGTTTTGCTGGTTTTACAAAGTCAGCAAAAATATAGTCATGAAAAACGTTGTTATAGCGGCACAATTTCTAAGAGCTACATCTTGGAAACAGCCTATCTGCCCATCAACAGATGAATCATCTAAAATAATGTGGTATTTATATACAATGACGTACTACCTTGCCATAAAAAAGGAAAAACTTGAAGCACTTATAGGAAAATGGATACACTTTGACACTATAATGTTAAGTAAAATAAATCATACACACAAGCTTAACTATTATATGCTTTCTCTTATATGAAAAACCCAAAATATAAATAAGGAGCAAAAAAAGTTAAATTATAAGAAGTAATGAGATCATTTTCAGTCGAAAAGAGAACAGGAGATGGAGGGAGGCAGAGGAAAGGGATGGAAGAAAGACCTGAATAAAAATTGGAAATAGGGCTTTTGCAAATAGGAAGAGACCAAAGGTTGGAAGAAGCCAGAAGAATGGGAGAGGAGGGGACGAGAAATGAAATCAGTAATGTTAGGTACATGTACCAACTCCTCAGTGTAAATGTAATCCTTACAAACTGCAAGCATGAGCTGGAGATTTAGCTCAGTGGTTCTGGAGCCTGCCTCACAAGGGCAAGGTCCCTGGTTCCATAGTCACATACCGGGCGTGGTAACTCACACCCACCAGCAATCAGCACCACATACCACAGTGCCGGGCATGGTGGCTCCCACCTGTAATCCCACCACTCAAGAAGCAGAGGCAGGAGGACTGCTGAGTTCGAGGCTTGCCTGGGCTACATAGTGAGCTCAGGACCAGCCTGAACTACAAAGTGGGATCCTGTCTCAAAAAAAAAAAAAAAAACCTGCAAGCATATAATATAATAAAAGTTAAAGCGTTTAACCAGAACAATTCAAAGGGAAGCTTTTCTGGAATATGTGGTTACAAGTCCTGTCTGAGCCCCTGTGAAAAATGCCTATGGCAGCAAGTACAGCGAGCAACCCACACTCAGAGTCACCTTCATCTCTTATTTTGTATATGTGCTGCCGAAGCGAGCACCTTCATCTCTTATTTTGACAAGTACACAGGAATCACTGATGGGTGGGACATAAAAGCAACACTTCAAAAACTCTGGCACTCCGTTACTGACTTAAAGAGGGACAGAAACAGAAAATAGGCCAGAGGAGGATGATTTCAGTTGTGACCACACTTGTATATCCTAAAAGATTTCAACTTCCTCCAAAGACAGCAGCCATTCAAATGTCCTTGGCTTTATTTCTGTTGTGGTGAGACTAGTGGTTTAAAAATGTAAACGGCCAGGTGCCTCCCACCTTGAAGGAAGAAGCATGCAGAGGGTGACCCTAGGGTCATAAACTTCAGGAACATCCTTACAAATATCATGGCGAAAGCTGTCCGCCTGACCATTTTTGAAAGGTACCGTGATTATAAATCCTCTCCTGGGTCTTTTCAAAAGACAGGTTAAAAATAACCAGGACAAATACCTGCTCTGGGATCCTAGGGTTAGGTGACAGCTTGTAACTTCTTAAAAATCATCACAACTAGGGCCGGAGGGTTAGCTCAGTGGTTCTGGCACCTGCCTCGCAAGCGCAAGGTCCTGAGTTGATACCCGATAACCACATACAATGCTGGGCGTGGAGACTCACGTCCACCAGCAATCAATACCACATACCACAGTGCCGGGCATGGTGGCTCACGCCTGTAATCCCAGCACTCGGGAGGCAGAGACAGGCAGATTGCTGAGTTTGAGGCTTGCCTGGGCTACATAGTGAGCTCAGAGCCAGCCTGAACTACAAAGCGAGACCCTGTCACAGAAAAAAAAAAAAAAATCATCACAACTGAGTTTCACAAATATTCCCAGCCGACAAAATCCTAGAGCTGCTACCCACAGGTGACACTGGTCAAATAACGGACACTAAGACTATATGAAAACTAACAGGACTCCCAAATGTGGTATGTATGTGATCACCAACTTTAATCTTCCCTAAATGAGGGAGAAGCATATATCTAACGAGACAGAGGATCCCGAGCCTTATCCCAAACTCTTGAAGCTAGTTTATAACGGCTTAGGTTTTAATGGCCATGTGATATATGCACTGTCTGCTATGGAACACTTCCAAAGGGCCTGGGAAAGCCGCTTGCAATCAAACACAACATTTTCATGGTAAAATATTTGAAGAGTCAAATTAAATAAAATAAATAAAGATAATGGATCACTTTAAATCATTTTGGATCAGGTCAAGATTTTGCTACTAAATGAGTTATAGAAATAAGGACAGAAGGGAGGGAAAGGAGGAGTATGGGAGAGAATGTGAGATGGAGAAAGTGAGCAATGACAAAAGGAAGTGTTGAAACATAAAAGCTAAAAGAAAAAGAAAAATTCCACTTCCTACAGTTTTGGGGGCTTGGTAATTGTGCTAAATAATTGTAAACTTATAAAAATAAAATTGAATGTGCAAGGTTTGGTATTAAGTTTCCTATAGTGTATTGCCAGATTCCCAAACAGCTGCCATTTCTACCTCAAGAAAATCAAGTGAAAAAGTGGAGACTACTGTACTGAAATACAGCAACAGGGAGGCGCCGTCTTGTGCAGCAGGATTTATGATGCTCCGTGAGTGGTGTCCAACACACACCAGTGATCCCAATGGAGAGTGATGAACGGAGCTCGATATTATTTGGCCTCTGAGGTCACTGGGACCTACAAACACAGTGCTGAATGTTCTATTTTCTGGCAGAGCTGCAAGATGCTTACTGCTCAGTGACCTCCCAAGAACTTTATCTCTTATATGAGAGTAGTAAGGGCCACATGACCAATCTGAATTTCCCTCAGGCTCAGAGATACCAAATTAAGAAGGAATACAGAAACACATATTCTCTTCATAGTATAATAGCAAAAGTGGAAAGTAGATTTAAAACAGGACTACAATCAATATGACACAATAAATAGGATTCAGCCTTAAAATGAAAGGCAATGCACATTCTGAACCATGAGGGCATAAGAGGTTGGTCTCAAGAGAACAAACACTGAATGATGCCACCTCTATGAGGTTCCTGATTACAGTTGGGATTTAAAGTGTCCTCCAGAAGTCTCATGTATTCAGAGTAGGAACTTTAGAAGGTGACTGGATGATGGGGAGCTGTATGTATCAGTGGTTTAACTAGTCACTGAGTTAAACCACTGATAAATACAATACGTGGCTGCATGTGCTACTGTGAGGTGGGCATGGTTGGAGGAGGCAAATCACTTGGGAGTATGACCTGGAAGGGTATAGTCTTGTCCCCAGGCTGACTGTCTGTCTCTGACTCTCTCTGTCTGTCTGTCTGCCTGCCTGTCTGTCTGTCTGTCTAACATGAGCATAACAAAGTCATAAAAACAGAAAGTAGTACTAGGGTTGCCAGGGGCTAGAAGGCAGAAGAATAAGGAATGACTTAAATCAGTTCAAGCTAGTGCTTAATGGGTACAGAGTCTCAGTTGGGGAAAATGGAGTTCTGCGGACAGATGGTAGTATCGGTGGCACAAAAACATGATGTACTTAATGTTACTAAACTGCATGTTTAAAAATGATCAAGACAGGGCCGGAGATTAGCTCACTGGTTCCGGCACCTGCCTCCCAAGCGCAAGGTCCTGAGTTCGATCCCGGTAACCGCATAGAATGCTGAGCGTGGAGACTCACACCCACCAGCAATCAATACCACATACCACAGTGCCGGGCATGGTGGCTCACGCCTGTAATCCCAGCACTCAGGAGGCAGAGGCAGGAGGACTTCTGTGTTCCAGGCTTGCCTGGGCTACATAGTGAGCTCAGGGCCAGCCTGAACTACAAAGCGAGACCCTGTCTAAAAAAAAAAAAAAAAAAAAAATCAAGACGATAAATTTCATATGCATTTTACCACAACTGAAAATCACACAAATTTAACAGAAGTTTAGAAGAAGACAAGCTCTGAAAATGCATTGCATCCTGAAAAAGAGTAAAGAAACTCTTCAAGGAGGAGCAGTAGGAGCTCAGTATTATGAGGAAGAGTACAGTGACAAAGTAGAAAGTTACATGGCTGTCTAAAGGAGAGAAGACTGAACTGTGTGCTTCTCCATAAATTATCACTTTGTAAATCTGCAGTAAGCTTACAGTCAGTTAGTAGCTTCTCAGTTGATTATCTACACTAATTCTCTCTCTCAGCTGAGGCTAAGAAACTTCCCTGATTCTAAGCCTTGTTATGATCAAGAATTTGGAAGACTCATGAAGTACAGTTCATCAAATTAATCTTTAAAAAAGCAAATCTATATTAACCATGCTTCTCAATCTGCTTTTACATTAAAATCACCTGGAAATATAGTCTTGGCCAGAAACTATACAATCATTCTAGGATGGGTCTGGACATTGTCATTTATGTGTAAAGCCCCCCAGGTAATTTATTGTACAGCCACGGGGAGAGCTGCTGACCTGGGATCAGCAAGAGCGTTCAGTAAAGGGCCAGAGAGGGCCTTGCAGGTCAGTCTTGTTATTGTCCCTGCAAGTCAACTCAGCCATGAATAATGGAGGCTTGGGCTTCCATAAGGCTTCAGTTGTAAAATCAGGCAACAGGGGAGGAGGGGGGAGTGGGTAGGGATATGGGTAAAAATGAGAATTAACTTGTGGCATATACTGGTACAAATTTCCCAATGTTATATGTGATTTTGAGATGTATATAAATTGTACCAATAAAGAATTCAATTAAAAAAAAATCAGGCAACAGACTATACTTCTCTGACTTCTGTTGTATAGGGAAAAAACTGTAGATTTTCTAAGTGGAAAAAAAGAAAATAACCTATCATTGGGATTTAGAAGGAAACCTAAAAATTCAGAAAGGGCTAGGATTAATATATAACACTATTTCTGGAGTTAAAAAACAAAAATTAGGGACAAAATAAAAGAAAGCTAGTAGGAAATAGGGAGATTTTTCTCAAAGAGAAAGGGGCTCAAGAGAAAAAGAGACCAAGAAGGGAGAGGAGAGAAAAAAGGGTGAAAAAAATGAATTAAGATGTATGTACATGCATGAGTTCTCCACCAAAAGGTAAACATTGTGTGCTACAAACATGCTCTAATAAAAAATTCCGGGGCACAGTGATCCATTCTCCATAAGTAACCTAAGAAAATAGAGCAGCCTAAGAAATAGGTTGCAATTTACACCCCATACGAACTTCTTTAATGGGAAAGAGAACCAATGGAGGAAAGCAGGCAAAAGTCACCTCAAGAATAGAAACCATGTTGCAGCTACAAGAGAAGAAGTGTTAGAAAGGCAGCCAACATGGCGGGGACCCTAGCTCAAGGCCTCGGATCCAAAGGCTTGGGAGGGAAAGGTCTTTGAGGAGGGTCTTTGACCCAGACGTTCTGGACCTCACTGACGTGCTGGCAGCAGGAACCAACACCTCCATCTCTTCCCGGACCATCAGCAGCTCCTTGGCCAACAGACGGAGATGGGCTCACAGACCGTAGAGCTCAATGGAGAAGCTACACATGGCAGCACTGGGGGTAACAAAAAGCTTAGGGACCCTGCTGAGAATCAAAAATGAGACACCAGCAGGAATGAAAACATAGAAAATTCAACTTCATCTAAACTTGGAGTGCCTTCCAGGGATGTGGTAGTCCAGAAGAAAAGTGCTAAAAGTTGAGGTTCTGAATGAACATAATGTGTACCAAACACTAGACAGGTCTCAGGAAACACAAAGACACAGAGACAGTGGCACTGCCAACTTCCAAATTCCCAGTCTCCTCTGTGATCTAGGAGTAAATTTATGCTCCTGAATATTGACTGATTGAAAATGTATTTGTACACATCTACTGTGAGAAAGACTGCGGGGAGGGACAGGACAGAGAGAAGATCATGGCTAAAGGAGCACATACGAGTGTGAAAATACAACTGCTGTAAGTTCCAGGAAGAAAACCATCCAGTGCTAGGAGAGCTGAGACCAAGGAAGCTTGGCCTGCTGAAGAAAAAGAGCTAGGTGGGCTAAGAGGGAGGGACAGAGGGACGGCGGGAGGGAGAAAGGAATCAAAGAAAGAGGATGGCTCTCCAGGAAGAGAAAATGGCAAAGGGAGACAGGGTCTATGTCAAGTCTGAGGGAGAGGAGGACGGAGCCAGAGCTGGAGCACGGAAAGCAAGGCTGAGCCGGTGTGAAGCTCAGTGTGAGTGGGACGAGGTCGGGGGCGAAGCTCGGCAGCACAGGGGAAATACACATCCCCTGAGCTCAGCAACAATGGCAAGCCACGGAAGGACATGGAGCAGAGCTGGTTCCGGGTGACGAGATCGGATGGGTGGCCTCCAGAAGACAACTGTGTCTGGGTCTTAAACGACTGGCACTTGGTCACCCTGCTTGAGTGGTCACTGGAAGCTGTGAAAAGATCTTTATAATAAGGAAAGAAGGAGCATGAATATCCCTTAGCTTGTTCTCCCTGTTTGCCACTTCCTTTGGGACCTTCCGAAGGTGAGTGGTTCCAGGGGCAGAGAAATAACTAATTCCGTACGCAAGAGGTCCAGGGCTCTGGGTCCAGCCCAAGCAGTCCCCTTCCAAGGTCACTAGGGCTCGTGCTGCTGCACTGATGCTCAAGAGGCCGCGGCCTTTCACACGACACAAACGGCACGCGAGACACCAGTGTGAGCAATAAAGCCTGTGCTCATGATCTCATGAAAGACGGAATTTCAATATAAACTCCAAAGATGTTAACGGTCTATTTTAAATTTCCAGACCATTATAAGTGAGTCAAAATGCTGCTTTTTAGCTGGGTGTGGTGGCTCACGCCTGTCATCCCAGCACTCGGGAGGCAGAGGCAGGAGGACTGCTGAGTTCGAGGCTTGCCTGGGCTACATAGTGAGCTCAGAGCCAGCCTGAACTACAAAGCGAGACCCTGTCTCAAAAAAAAAAAAATGCTGCTTTTTAACGGCTGTATTTGCTTTTTTTGGGGGGAGGGGCAGACTTTTCCTCTTTTATGTTTCATATCCAAGTAACAAGCCAGCAAACACTGGTATTTACTCCAATGTTAATAAAAGTAAATTACTTTGTGGTCTGGGGTCATTGGTGTAAAACTTATGTTCCTTTTAGTTTATGTTATATACAAAAGTTCAAAATTCCAAGATGCATCCAGCAGCAGTTGATGGCTTACGTATGTTTTTCTATGTGATTCAAAGCATTTTTCTCTTTATGTTTGACTTACTTTGGCTTTGCTGTGCCAAATGTCTCGAGATCCCTGTGGGATCCCTTTTCTCCCTCTATCATTTGGCCTTCATGATGGTAAAACTTTTTTCTTCTTGAGACATCCCCTGGATTATCATCTATGCAAGGAGGAAGTCAAACTTATGAGTTCATGAAACTTTCATCTCACTGTAAGTCACTGATACAGCCTTTTTCTTTTTTCCAAGAGATGGAATCTAATTAATCCTTTTTTGTAGTTGCCTTTTTACTTCCTAAAGGATACAAGTCAACTGGGACTATCACAAATAACTTGAAAGGAACATTTTAGGGCCTCATGTACAGATGCCAAACATACTGCCTCCTCCCAAATCCATCCAGTCCCCACACCAGATGTTGGGGCTGCATGCACTCAGAGTTCAACATTCTTTCCAGTTAGTCTTTCCATCACCAGTCCAAGGTTCCTTTTATAATTATTTATCATACAAAGAGAACTTCGCAGACCTGAAGCAGCAGCCCACTCAGCAACACTGGCCAAGATACTAAATACATTGATGTGCTGCAAGCTGTCCAAAAACATGCTACTGATTTAGACAGTCCGCAGAGCCATCCATCATGGTCTAGGCCCTGATGAAGGGCCGGGGGATGCACATACTCATTTCATTACAACCTTACTTGGGCCTGAGCACTTCTCTCCTTTATGGTTTTAAACTAAGGTAATCATTTCCATGAGGGCAAAAGGACAGCACCCGAAGGGGAAATGCCACATCGGCAAGTGTTTTGCTGACGGCCTTCGCAACTCTAAGGCCTCAATTCTTTTTTTTTAAATCCAGATTAGGATGAAGGCTTTTCAACTTAAGAAATTGCCAAAGCTTTCAAGAACCTAATAGAAATCAGGTCCTGACCCTCAAAGCAGTCCCAGTAAACCCTACCTCTGCTTTCTGTCATTTTTGTGGAAAGTTCATCACAGATGTTCTAAAGAAGTGATTGTACTCTCTTGCTCAGATGATTCAAAGCCAAAATTGTACAATCATCCCTTGGTAGCAATGGATGATTGGTTCCAGGACCTCCTCAGACACCAAAATATGTAGATACTTAATTTCCTTCGAGAGGATGATGTGTCATTTGCATATAAGCTATGTGCATCCTCCTGAATGCATTAAATCATCTCTAGATTCCTTTTAATACCCAACACAATGGAAATTTTGTTATCCTTACTGTTCAGGGAATAATGACAAGACACAACAGGTTTAAAATGTAATTTTTCCCCTTAAAATATAAATATTTCCTGGGCCGGAGATTTAGCTCAATGGTTCTGGCACCTGCCTTGCAAGCGCAAGGTCCCGAGTTCGATCCCTGGTAACCACATACAATGCTGGGTGTGGTGACTCACGCCCACCAGCCATCAATACCACATACCACAGTGCCGGGGGTGGTGGCTCACGCCTGTAATCCCAGCACTCAGGAGGCAGAGGCAGGAGGAGGACTGCTGAGTTTGAGGCTTGCCTGGGTTACATAGTGAGCTCAGGGCCAGCCTGAACTACAAAGGGAGACCCTGTCTCTAAATAAATAAATAAATAAATAAACAAACAAACATATACATATATGTGTGTATATATGTATGTATATATGTGTATATATGTATATATGTATATGTGTATATATGTATATATATATATGTCAACTGTACATCCAAATGGGACTGCAAATCCTCAGCTTCTCAAAAAACATCTCTTAGGTTCTTTTACACTTTTTTTCTTTCTTAAGTAAAAGACAACCAAAGGTATGGAACTCCCAACAAAACTATACATCAAATGAAGTAAAATTCCTGTACTCATTTTAAGAATTCAGAGAAGTAAGTACACATACCTGTTGTCCCCAGTGTTACCAGGACCCAAACAAAAGAAGCATGGCCAGACCTCAGAGCCTCATGCTTCTGGGGGGCATCACATTCTAACCCTCTCTTCCTCAGTTTCCTTATTTATAAGGTGGGAATAGTGGCAGTGCCTACTTGATAATATTTTTATAAAGATTCAACAAACTAGGTGCTTCAAAAGCATTCATGCTTGCAAGAGGGGCTGGAATCTGGTAACCACTAAATAAATAGTCACTATTACTATTTCCTCAAATCTATAAGCAAACCTGATTATTACATCTTGAGCATTAAACAAATGGAAGGAAATTAGGAACAAGAGAACCACTCAGAGATCATTAGCTTACTTAAAAGGAAAAGAAAAACAAAAGCAATTTTCAATCAGCCAGTTTGCAGCGCCTGTCCCACCAAAGTCCCAGGAGAACTCAGGACAGCAGGAAACTCATCTGAGCAGGCACTTCCTCACCATCAGGCATGTCATGGTGGCTCTGGACATCGGTCAGCTACCCACTGAAATCAAAAGGCTTATCTGTGACAGGAAGAGTTAAAAGGACACACCTACTCAGCCACTTACGACAGCACGTGTACACACACACACACACACACACACGGAGGGAGGCCTTATGAGTTGTAGAGGTTGCTGGGCTGCAGACATGGTGGAGGATCTTCTGATCGGTGCAGCGCTCACACGCCATCCAAACTGGCTGTTGCAACAGGAGGATCACTGGAGCTTTATAGTACGTGTTACAGTGAGCACAGCAGAAATAGTAATAGTGACCATTTATGTAGCGGTTACCACATTCCACACCCTCTCGTAAGCATGAATACTTCCTGAGTGCCTATAAATGTGTCGAATCTGTACAAAAATACTGTGTGTCCTGTCAATTATGATATTTAACATCGATAGGTTGCAGCTCAAAAAGTATAAATGGAAAAATTTTCTACGTATTTTTAGGGCTGGCCAGGTTTTCAAACTTCTTCAGAAACAATGACCTGCTCTTGCAACATTTCTCCTGTCTCAACATGTTCTAGGAGTTGTCCCCGGCCCTTTTTCTACTTCTCTACTAAACATCTCTCCAGCCAGCAGATGGGTTGTGATAACTCGTACCTACTAGTCAAAACCCCCCTGTGCTCTTGGCTCTACTGTCTCTGGAAGCTCCCACTTCCTCTCTCCTCTGGCCACTGAATTTCTCATAATCTCTGGGACAGTGCTCCTCCTCAAAGGGGCTGGGCCCCACCTTCAACGCGGTGCACCCTAAGCGCACCTGGGCTGTGGACAGTCTGCTCAGAACACATGCGCGTGATGGACAGATCCACAGCAACTTCAGCTTCAGCAGGGACTTCGTCGCTGGCATCTCCTCTGTGCAGACGGGAGACTCCTCCACCCCATTTCTGCCTCATTTCGAACTTCCTCTGGACTCCACACTATACCATCTACTTATAGAGCTTGAGCCAGAAGGTTTCCTAAGAGCAGCACAAACTTTCCTGCCGCCTTATATGCTGGATGCTACTCCACACCCACTGGCTCCGCTCTGCATTTCTATCAAGGTCTCACAGGGCCCCGTCCTCCCGAACTGTCGCTTCTGCTTGGGTTTGATGAGCCTTGTGTGCCCCGGGGCTGCATGACTGACAGTTTCAAATGGAGTCACTGTCTCCAGATTCGCCATGATTTAGACCTTAAGAGTCCGCTCTGTCTGCACCTGTAGCCTGAAAGTCACAAACTCGTAGTGACTTCTGAACTGCATTCCCAAAAACCCAGCCAACACAACTAGATGACAATATTCAAATTCACATTTCTAGCCCAATCTCTAACCAGATCCAAATACGCAACTCTCCAGATAGGTTTACCTGTGTGGCTTCCAAGGTCCTCAGAGCCTCGATGCCAAAGCAAATGATACCTTTCCTCCCAAATCAGATGCTTCTCTTGGTTTCCTGTTTGCTGCTAAATGCACGACTGATATGTTTTGCATGGTGTCAACTATCAGAAACTGTATCTTCTTTATTCAGTCCACCCCCAACACCCCCCAAATTTTATGACATTTGTTCCTTTTACTTCATTACTCAATGCACCTTTCCATTTGCACCACTCTGTCAAATCCTACATAGATGCACATAAACCCCCCAACAAGGGGACTCCCCACAACAGTGGAAATATATCTACCTCCACTGTCCACCGCCACACATGACTATACTGAGCATTGAAAATGAAGGTAGTACAATGGAGAAAATAAGTTTTTTAACTTTTAATTTGATTTCATACAGTGGCCAGCGGCTATCGTACTGGACTGTGCTGACACAGCCAATGGCAAGTCTATCCAGGCCAGTCATTCCTCACATCCATGTCCTCCTCACGCCCCTCCTCTGCTCTCAGTCAGAGAACCTTCATTTCAATCGCTTCTCGGCCTTTTGGCTAAGATCAAGTGCAGAACCTTCATTTCTCAGGCTCTCCACAACTGCCTGTCACTAAGACAGACTCACTGATGTCCCCCAGTCACCAACAGGCTTTGAGTGAAGGGGACAGAGGAGTGGAGAGACCAGGAGCGCTTCCTTCCCTGCTTTGCCCCTGGTGGCGTCTTCAGCAGCAGTTGCCTGGGCTGAGCCCTACCAAGCAGTCCCAGCCTCTGTCCCCAGGTGAAAACACCTCCTCACGATCTGTGTCCTCAGTCCTATGAGTAGATAGCAGTAGCTCCCTGACATCACTAATCTGTGGGATGCTTCTCTAACCCCTGCTGGACTCTTCCTCTTAACTCACTCCCTCTGTGACAGTCTCGCCGCTGAAATACCTAATATGATTCTTGTTTTCCTCACTGAACAACAAATGATACGGCATCTCAGCTCGATTTTTCTCTTTAATTCTAATCTAATTCATTGACCAAATTTGTACCAATCATTGTTGCTATGAAATACAACCATAATTATCATCTTCATCGTCAGAGTACACATGACATAAAAGTACACCAGCAGGGCCGGAGATTTAGCTCAGTGGTTCCAGTGCCTGCCTAGCAAGCACAAGATCCCTGGTTCGATCCCTGGTAACCACATACAATACTGGACGTGGTGGCTCATGCCCACCAGCAATCAGTACCACATACCACAAATGACAGGCTTGGTGGCTCACGCCTGTAATCCCAGCACTCGGGAGGCAGAGGCAGGAGGATTGCTGAGTTCAAGGCTTGCCTGGGCTACCTAATGAGCTCAGGGCCAGCCTGAACTACAAAGCAAGACCCTGTCTCAAAAAAAAAGTAAAGTACACCAGCAATCAAATCATCACTTACACTGAGCACCTACACTAAGCAAGATACTGGGAGCTTTTCATATTATATCTCACTATTCCTTATAATAACCATGGGTCGGTATTATTATCCTGATTCTCTACCTGGGAATAGTGAGACTTAGAGGGCAACTTTTGCAAGTTAAATGGCAACTCAATGATTCAGCATGCCTCAAAAGTTCATGCAAGTTCATGTAAACCCATTGTACTCAAGTGAACTATTCAAACAACGTCAGCTACTCCCCATTGTCTGAGGAAAAGCTCAACTTCCTTAGCCTGATACTCCAAGAAAAGGCTCAGCAGTCCAGCCTCACCTAGCCCAGCCCCTACTTTCTCCTTACCATACCCAAACTGAACTACCTATTGTTTCCTTCACATGTGTGACTAGTGTTTTTCTTACTCAAGCACTAAGTGCCTCTTCAGATCTGTTCTAAACTGTGTTTGATTTCAACATAACAAATATTTATTAATTGCTTAAGGTCTCTAGAGCACTGTTCTCATGCCTTTCTCTGAAGTTCTATGTATCATAAAATTTCTCATTCACTTCTCAACTGTCTCCTTTATATTCATTATGCTATTTTAAAACTTCTACAAGGGTAGAGAGTTAGCTCAGTGGTTCTAGTGCCTGCCTAGCAAGTACAAGGTCCCTGGTCCATCCCCAGTAACCACATACCACAGTGCCAGGTGTGGTGGCTCACACCTGTAATCCCAGCACTGGGGAGTCAGAAGCAGGAGTATTACTGAGTTCGAGGCTTGCCTGGGCTCCATAGAGAGCTCAGGGCCATCCTGGACTGCAAAGCGAGACCTTACCTCAAAAAAAAAAAAAAGAATTTTTACTAAATTATAAGGTCTTTGAGGGCAAAGGTGGCATTTTAAAGATTTTGTTTTTAAATCTCCCATGAGTCCCGAGCCAGCCCACTAGAGCTCTGACCAAACTGAATTTCTGTGAGTAAAATAAATTCTGTGATTGTTCTCAATCACTGTCTCTTGGGATAATTCGTTAAGCAGGTGTAGAACAGATATTTTCTTTACAGAGCAGCAGATAATTGGCAAAGACATTTACCCCCTGCTTCTGCCTTGCTCTCTCTCAAGACTGCAACTTGGAGCAAGACGATGGTCGGCAGTGTGCTGTACTGTTTTAAATCCAGATCAACCTCCTAATAAAGCTATGTTGTCTAATTGGTTGCTTATGACAAGACATATTACTTGGGGAATTACTTGTTTTTCTGTGCAGAAAATAAAACAAAATCAAATAAAAAATTAAGAAAATGTGCCTCAAAGAGTAGTACAAATTTATAAAACAACTGAATCATCCATTTTCTGTTGTTAAAACTATATGAATTCTAAAAGAAAGGTTGACCTAAATCTAAAACATAAGCCATATGAGAAATATAAACTGAGCCTTACTTCATAAAAGAGGCTATTAACCCTCTGTTCTTGACTCATAGGTTTTATAAACTCTAGCACACTATATCCAAGATATTGATCTAGTGGTTCCACTGATAGTACAAGAATTCATGTAGACAAAAATCCAGTGTGTATCTTACATCCAGGAGTTAAATAAAATTAAAAACAAAGAAATGGTAAAATTCAAATTCACCAACTGAGTAAATTATTACATTAATTTCCCTAAAGGAACAAGGGACATCCAGTGTGGTGGCATCAAGTCAGGAGGATATCTTGTTTGAAGCAAAACGTCCTACCTTTGTAACAGGTTAAAACGGCCAATACAATTAACAAGATGCCTGGCATTACAGACTAATAAAGCAGTTATAGTTTAGAGCTTGAATGACTCGTGTTCAGAGCATTAAGTCAGGATGTGTGACTTGTTTTAAAAACTCACCTGAGGCCGAGCGTGGTGGCTCACGCCTGTCATCCCAGCACTCGGGAGGCAGAGACAAGAGGATTGCTGAGTTCGAGGCTTGCCTGGGTTACACAGTGAGCTCAGAGCCAGCCTGAACTACAAAGCGAGACTCTGTCTCAAAAAAAAAAAAAAAAAAAAAAAAAAAAAAACTCACCTGAGGCACTGTATGAACTAAATCTAGAAGATGATTAGGTAAATGACGGCAACCACTGGAAAATATCTGAGCTTAAAACACATCACTAGGGGCCAGGGACTTAGCTCAAGTGGTACCACACCTACCTTGGAAGCACAAGGGCCTTAGTTCGATTCCCCAGTACTACCAAAAACAAAAAAAACATATCACTAGCAGCTGATTTGAAGAAATAACAGACATCATGGGCAGCCAGCCTGGCACACACTGGACTGCTGCAGTGACCTCCCTGTATTCGCCCTTAGCTGTAAGACCAACCACACAGCCTCCTGCCACCAACCCACACTGCCCCTCGGCTTCCTCACTCCCAGCTCACTCAGCTCCTTCTCGAGCTAAAGGGAATGCACTCAGATGTGGTCAAAGAGAATTTGCTCACAATTTTGTTCGATACACTAAGTAACACATTATCCTTTATCTAACGCTGTATTTTTTAAACACTACACTTGATAGCAGCCTCCTTTCCCTCATCTTGAATAGTCAGCTATTGTTTCCTCCTACTCTGGGAAAATTGCATAGAATAGAATAAACTACACATAAATCTTTACAAGAGTCAAACCTGTAGAGAAGTACGGTGTATTTTATGGCTGTGTCTATATTACACATGTCAATAACCCCAACTAATTGGTCAAAGAAGCATGTTTTCATTAAACTGGACTGGTTACACATATAAAGGAGGGGGCCACAGAGCCCACAGGTGTATATATTTGTATTTCCTATGCTTTCATAGCATTTGATACAGAACTGGAACCAGGAAAGGCCAAGATTTCAATCTTCTGTTTTCTCACCACTGAGCATGGGATTGCTCTTAAAACACACCTACCACGTGTTGAAAGTCTACTAATCAGATCGCTTCACACAGCCTTCTAGACTGTAGCTTGTGTGGATGTTAGTATGCCCTGCATATCCTGCATCTTGGCTCTATCTTCTAGAACGAGCTGTGAAGGGTGCACTGCCCCTAGATAGCTACCTCTAATGCTTGGAGGGGGTCTGAAGCCCGGACCTCTCTCTGGAGCCTGAATTTTCTTTTGATGACAAAAACAAATTTTCAATTTATTACCTTGTATGGGTATTTCTTATTTTTCCCATGTAATATAAGTGGTCTAAGTTTCCAGACATCATCTACATTGCTTTCTTTTTTTTTGAGACAGGGTCTCACTTTGTAGTTCAGGCTGGCTCTGAGTTCACTATGTAGCCCAGGCAAGCCGCCGCAAACTCAGCAATCCTTCTGTCTCTGCCTCCCGAGTGCTGGGATTACAGGCGTGAGCCACCACGCCTGGCACTGTGGTATGTGGTATTGATTGCTGGTGGGCGTGAGTCACCATGCCCAGCATTCTATGTGGTTACCGGGATCGAACTCAGGACCTTGCGCTTACAAGGCAGGCGCCGGAACCACTGAGCTAAATCTCCGGCCCAGACATCTACATTTCTAAAGACTTCCTGAAGGAAAAGAAGACTTCAGTAGTAATGAATTTATTTAATGTAAGCTCTACTTTTTTAGTGTCTGTGTTTCTTCCGTGTGAAGCTACCCACACAGAGAAAACCCTCAAGTTTAGAACTCAGTCTATCCTGAGAGAGGGGAATTTTAGGCTGATCATTTATGTGAATACCCCTACAGTACACAGAAATACTCCTTACTACCTTTACACTGCAAAATTAAATGTTCTGCCTCTCTATTTTACTTCCACTGCTCATTTAGCAGTTTTAGTCCACTGATACTTACAGAGTGCCAACCACCTTCAAGGCTCTCCATTCCACTCTGTGGCCCTCCTGATTTCCCTAACACAGTTGGTCCATATTTTCCCAGTTTTGGTGCTATTCTCCACATAGTTCTAAGTAACTCGAATAAAATCTGATAAAATAGGTACAGATCAGTTATAAATAAAAAGAGGACTGTATCTGGTTCACAATGAGGAAGATTCGATGATATCTATAACACCTATATATGTATTATATTTAGTAAAATAAAATATAATTTCAGTCTGTACCAATGAATGAGTTGAACTGTGCCTCCCCTTATTGTTCATATGTGAAAGTCCTTCCCCCGCACCTCAGAATGTGACCTTACTTGAAAACAGGGTCTTAACAGGTGTAATAGATTGAGTTACAAGTGAAGTCTCACTGGAGTAGAGTAGGTCTCTAGTCCAGTGGCTGGTGTTCTTACAAAAGAGGAAATTTTGGTCACAGACACTCATATAAAGGAGATTACCATGTGAACATAAAGATGGCGAAGGGAGGGGCCCAGACCATGTCTCCCCCTTACAGGAGCCCTCTGAAGAGAGCAGCTTTGCCAGCCTCCTGCGTGTGAACTTCAAGCTCCAGAAAGGTGAGACACTAAGTCTTGTCTGTTACTTAAGCTCCTGTGTTTGAGGTACTTAATGACAACAGTTCTAGTAAACTAATCTAATCAGTATCTCAACAGATGAGCTTACTGTTTGAATTTGTTCAAACCTGAGATTTGAACTACCCCACAAACTGGTTACAACTTTTTTTTTTTGTAAATTATGATTAAAAAAATGGTATCAGCATGCCCAAAATCTGTCCTAAGAAGACATTTGAAAAAGTACAAAGGCTCACAGGCAAAGGAAGTTACTCTTCACAGCACTGTTCATAACAGGAGACAGAAGAAATGGAAGAATATGTGATCAGTCTCTAGGTCCAGCCCCTGCTATCTAGCTCGAGATACAGGGATGAAGCCACTGAGCATGTGATAGGTAGGTCTGGCTGTTAAGGGAAAGGGCGGCTTCCCTTAACAGCCTAACTCAGCTGAGAGGAGGAGGAAAACTACTAGGAGGGAAACCTGGCATGAAGTCGAAGAAGGTGGCCAGAAAAGGAAGGAAGGAAAGTGTCTCAGCCAGGATGCGTGGGGGTGTCATGGAGGAACCCAGGCTCTTCTCGAGGGTTCTTCATTTACAGGATCAGCGAGGAACACGGCCTCCAGCACCACAGGCAGGAGTGAGAGCGGGCCGGGCGAGTAGAGGGCCGGAGAACCAAGAGGTCAGCGGGGCCCTGAGCACACCAGCAGCACACACTGAAAGCAGAGCTGCTGACCTGGCGGAGCGGGTGGATACTGGGCCACCATGAGCCCAAGAGAAGAAGGGGGTCCAAAGCAAAGGGAGCTAGGTTCCCCTGGGGTGATGAAAGTCCTCTCCAAATGGATGTGCTGATGTCTGAACAATTCTGTGAACATACTAAAAGACATGATTTGCATGCACTATCTCACAATAAAGCTGTTATCAAAAACTAAGAAATAATGAATTGTGCTTCCGTATGCATTTCAAATACTGGTTTTAATACTTGGTTCAGTGTAGGCCACAGACAGAACAGGAAACGCTAAGAGCAACATAAAAATTTCTGCATCTAAAAGGAAACAGACCAGCACAGTCAGCTGAATTTGCAGGTGTAACATAACTTCAGAGCAAGAGACTGGGCAGAGTGGGTCAGTAATTAGGCCTCTGCCGCAGACATCACCCGAGCCTGGGCTATCGGCCTGATCTCTGCTGCCAAGGCTGGGGTTGGTCCAGCCCAACCTAAAGCCAGCTCTATGGCTGAAGCTCTAGAACGAATGCAGGAAAAGTGCATGTTACTTCCATAAAAACTACACAAACCTGTGTGCATACATTTGCAGGTGTGCACATATGCGCACACATACAACAATAAAAAGCTTACAGAAGAGACCTCCTACCCCGTCCAACATACTGATACTTTTTCATTCTATTTCACCTTTTTAGGCTACTCACAACCCACCTAGCTTGATTTCATTACTCTCGTGAAGGTCATAACCAGCAGTTTGAAGATCACAATTGTAAAGGTAAAGAGGCAAGACAGGCATTTGTCTTGTCATGCTCATCTCCATGGTTCTGCATCTGCAGGATCAGTATTAATCTACTCAACAAGAATTTCCTCTTGGTTTAATAAAAGATGTGATGACTGACATATGTTTCATATTATCAAAAACATATTTTAAGAGCAGATGTGCAATTCCCAACTCTATTACTTTATTTTAAAAGAATATTTGGTTTTCCTTAAAGATTCCGTGAATCGTAGTCATCTAGTTTGGACTGACATCACTGCAATAATAATAAAAACAGTATTCTCCTGCCCGAGGATCATCTTACTGACTTCCAGATACAGACAAGGGTAATCCTGTTAAAGCAGCAGGTATCAGGTTTAACCCAACTCACCCGAAGTCTCTGTAGGCTTCTCTCAAAAAACTTGCTCCTCCCGAAATGCAATGAATAAATTTAACCTTCCAGCCTGTTGCTGATGTTTCAATTATGCTGATCCACATTGAAATCTTTGCTCAGAATCGCATGCATATGTATATACAAAGCCATTCTTCCTCTCGCTGCCTCAGTAACTCTGCTGCAGAGGCCACTTTGCAAATTTAAGGAAACTTGGAAAGATCAATAAAACCATCAGGAAAATTTTCATTTGTTTCTATGTAAAGTATTAGCAATTGGATGTATTTATAGGCTGGTACTGAATCATAAACAGAAGTTTGGGTTTTTTCCCCTTTGAATTCCTGCTAATTGCCCATGGGTTCATGTGTTGGCTTCTAATGCTACTCAACATATCTCTCCATTTGTTCACCACGGCAGAAAGGCCGGAGGGTGTACATTGCATTATCTCATCTGCCAGTATGAAAATAAAGCAATCAGCATTTAAAACCCACTTCATTCTAGTGATTCCCATGCTGGCCTCTGCATGCTGACTTCTAAAAGTTATGGTACACTAGTGATGTACACTTATGAATCTCTTAGGATGATTTTCCCCTCCCTACTGGCTGGAGAACTAGTTTCATCTATTTTAACATAGGCTAATGTATAGCCAGAACAGGAATGTAAGTCTAAGTCCTTGCTACCTGTACTACTGACCCCTACTACTGCCCTCTCCATTTGTGCTTCCAATAAGCAATGACCAGCAGAACAGAGATTCCCCCAACCATGTTCCAGCTGAGCCAATAGTTGAGAATTAATCTCATCTTCCATTTTGAAAACAGATGGGCAGCTACCTTCAAACTCTTTGACAAGAAAAACCTATTCAGAAGAATTACTCAATGTACTGAGACTTCAAACCATATCCTTTGAGGGAATCTTCACTCTGGTTTATTTCAACTTTTAAACTTTCCAAAATGGCAATTCTGTAGGAATTCATTCATAGAGGGAAACAAAACCCACTTCAAATTGATATATATTTATCTTAGCCACAAAGAGCCAAAAGTCTCCAAAGAGAGCATTTGCTCCACTGAAGCATTCTGGGAATGCATCCGGGCAGGGAAAGGTACTGCCAAGACCAACAGATAACAAAGCAAGATAGGAAGGTCAGTAGCTACCCCCTTCCCCAAAATGCACAGAAACTAATCTCAGGTCATCGGTTCAAAATTAATTTCCATTTTTAGGCTAAATAAATTCCACTTGAAATGGAAAGATACAGGTCAGTTGGCAAAAAAAAAAAAAGATAAGGAAAATTTCACATACTTTTATGCTTTTCTTGAATATCTAATTGGAGAAAGTAATTGCAACAACACACTTCTACTGTTGTTATTTAAAATAGGAATAGTGCTTCAGTTGCAATTTTTACTGCCAAAAAAAATTTGGGAACAAAAATTCCACAGGTGCCTGTGATCCCTTCTGCTTTATGGTTATATTACAAAGGATCCCATTTCAGAAGCCTGCTGTTACTTCGCCCAAGTACTGCTTGGGATCTCACACTGGCATGAGTCTGTCTTTTACAGGCAATCAATCAGTGATCACCAATAAGAGGCTGAAGACACAAAGAGGCTCCCCACAAGTTTAACACAGACTGAAAAAATACTGACAGCCTTCTCCATCTGTACCTACAAAAGCACACAGTAACTATTCAGCAAGACACTGAGCTGGAAGATGTTGGCAACACTGTAATTAAATAACCCAGCTCCTTAACCTCAGTCTGATGGCCTGGTCATCCGAGAGACAACGGATGGTCAGATTTCAGTAAAATATAACCCACAACAGATTCCTTTAAAAGACAATAGCCCTAACTGCTAAAGAAGAAGACTGTCATAAAAGATACTCAAATCCCCAGTGTTAGGCAAGACTGAAAAATCTCTTTTCTGTAATAGCCAATGAAGGGGACAATGAGGACTCTTGGGATATCTCTCCTTCAGGCTGATGGAACTTTGTGTTGTGATTGGCAAGGATTTATGGTTTTAGCTCCTCTGTTCCCAGTGTTATTTGGAGAGGAAGGCCACTGTGATATTTTGACCACCCTAATGAGAGACAGAACTGCCAAGCAAAGACACCATTGTGTTGGGCAATGCAGAAGCACCATAACCACAAGCTATGAGCTGAACTGACACCAACCTAGTAGTTCAGGTCCTATGACCTTTCCTTGTGGTCAAGTTCATGTGTTAATACTGATTTTCTTTTTAAATATCTAAAATTGTACCATCATTTTTACCATTTCTCAACAAAACCACTGTAACAAACTTGTACTGTTTCTTGCACAATAGAAAGAAAAAATACATATATGTAACTCTGAAAAGGCCACCAGATAGCTGCTTAGGAGTATGAAAAACCGAATTTTATGAAAGAAAAATCTCCCAAAAGTTAAATGCAAACCAAATGAGTTCTAAATTCAGACTCACAGAAATGAGAAGAGTCCCTCCAATTCTGGAGCCATCTGTGGCACACATTTCAACCCTCTACATTCCTACGGACAACAGCCATCCAGACAAAAACACCTTTACTGCCCACAGTTACAGGATCTACTACAGGAGATGCAGCCTGTCTTATCCACCACAGACCTAGTTCAACCCCATCAGTTTGCATTTCCTTGAATCTTTGCATATCTTTATGCGGGAACATCCTTAAAGACAAAGAAAACACAAGGAAACTGCTGAATTGCTTTTTTTTTAGTAGTTTTCTACCGCTGAAAATAGGCAAATCCCTTTACATGTATCCTCTGCACACAGGAATCAGCTTCTGAAGCACCTGCTTCTGAGTCTTTCTCATCCAAGCTCCTCCCTTGGCTAACTGAGAACATACCGTTTTATCTGGCAGAACAGTTTTCCCCCACCAGGTGTACCTCTGATATTTTCAAACAAGAGTTTAGACATTGCTTACAAATACTGTAGATTAACAGATCTTCATTTCTCCCAGGAAATGAGGCTTTTGGATCACATGTGAAGGTTTAAAAACATACAGCTGTCCCTGCTTCCTGAAATCTGGAAAGCTTTACAACATGAAAGAAGCATGGTTTCATTGGATAATGATCCATCTGCAGTAAGAGTAAAGTCCATACTAGTATTAAATGTATTTATCCATGGATCCATCTGAATTTTCCTTGATTTGCTTTAAGCTATAATCAAGTGCTGTTTTAATTCAGCAAAGATTCAGGAAAAGCAATTTGGAGTCTCAAAGGTGGTCTGAATTCACTATGCTGATCATGTTTGATGTGCTTCTCAGAGCAGAAAGAAGAAAAACTTCCTCTTGATTTTTTTTTTTACTTTACATCGGAGCATGAAACACAATGCTTTTACGAGGAACTCACTGCCTAAAAGTGAGATTGTTACTTGCCTGCCTGTGTTTCCATTTAAACAGTTCTCTTAATACACATGAAAAATGATAGGACCTTTCTTTTGATAAAAATCTAGCATCAAACATTTGCAGGCAAAGCTTAAGTCCCTTCCTGAATGGCTAAACAAACAAATAAAAAGAATCATGGAATACATTTGCATGTTTCCTTTCCATTTACATAGTAATTCTTTTCTTCAAATTAAAAATCTTAGTTTTCCGGCAATTATTGTTTATCCTGTTTAAATGACTGACATATAATAATGTAATTACATGTGACAAAGTGGAGGGAGGAGGGGTAGAAGTCTTGCTGTTTAAATGATTAAAACTCAATCTGTAATTATCTCCATTCTGCATCGCCACAACACGTGGGCTTTTATGACTGGCTGTATCTGGATTTCTGAGTGTTCGAGAGTCTCTCTGTGAACACAGTCAATTAAAATAAAAACAGAAGTAGTTTGGGAAATACAGTGGACCCTCAAGTTACAACTGGCCTAACATACAATCAACTTAGGTTATGACTGGAATTTTAATTTTAACTTACAGGCAAAGTCTTGAGTCACAACTCAAATGCTAGGCCACTTGTGCTTCAAGGCAGTCTCAGAGATTTAACCCTTATACAGTACTGGAAGGAATATTATAGCATCCTTTCCTGTGTGGGGATAAATGAGAAATCCTGGCCTGGTGTCTCTCTAAGGATAGTGAGATCTGCTTATATACAGGAGAGAGACTTTGAAGGCAACTGACCAACTTGAACTACAACCAGGCCTTGAGAACGACTTGAGTTCATAAGTCAAGGGCCCCCTTAACAGGTGATTTGAACCATAGTGGTGACCCACACAAATGAGGTTATCAGCTGTCCCTGAAATCAGCTGGTCAGTTATCTGTTTGGCAACATCCCTGATTTCTTCCTTCACTCATTTGCTCCCCAAATGCCCATTAGAGCCATGTGTGTGCCAGACACCGTGCTAAACATGGACGTGAACATGAGCAAAAATAGTCACTGACACTGAAGGCTCAAACACATGTTTTTTTTTTCTAAGACTTTTTTGGCAGATGATTCTAACCCACTGTCTTATTTTACTTTAAAATTAATGTCTAGGGCCGGAGGGTTAGCTCAGTGGTTCCGG